>PIJE02003888.1:0-5000 GCA_002895965.2 Coryphaenoides rupestris
AAAAAGAGAGAGATGCCACACACACACACAGACTCACAACCACACTGAATAGAATGTCACATCAATACAGTGCGGGATTCTAAACAGAGAGTTGTGCTAGACATTGATGTCAATTCACATTGGCATTTAATCAATTGGTCAACAAACTGGAGTGTGTGTGTGTGTGTGTGTGTGTGTGTGTGTGTGTGTGTGTGTGTGTGTGTGTGTGTGTGTTTGTGTGTGTGGTTGTGTAGTGTGTGTGGTGTGTGTGTGTGTGTGTGTGTGAGAGGAAGAGTGGGGTTTGGGGCCGGGTAAGGCTGTTGAGGTAAGACAGCGTTATGTGTGTGTGTTGTGTTGTGTGCGTGTGATGTGTGTGGTGGGAGAGAAAGATGTGCGGTAGGTGTTGAGGAAGGACACATATGTGTGTGTGTGTGTGTGGTTGTGGGTGTGGGTGAGTGTGAATTGTCTGTCTACAGGCCGGAGAGTAGGGAGTGCTGTCATGGTGTCAGTGAGGTTCGTGGTGGATGTGCGGCCTACATGTATAACGTCTGGATTGTGTGCGTGTGTGTGTGGTGTTGTGTGTGTGTGTGTGTGTGTGTGTGTGTGTGTGTGTGTGTGTGTGTGTGTGTGTGTGTGTGTGTGTGTGTGTGTATGTGTGTGTGTGTGTGTGTGTGTGTGTGTGTGTGTCAAGGTAATCTTCTTCACCTGAGACCGGCCCTCTCACACAAAGGGAGACTGATCCCTCGGGAGGAAGAGAGAGAGAGAGAGAGAGAGAGAGAGAGAGAGAGAGAGAGAGAGAGAGAGAGAGAGAGAGAGAGAGAGAGAGAGAGAGAGAGAGAGAGAGAGAGAGAGAGAGAGAGAGAGAGAGAGAGAGAGAGAGAGAGAGAGAGAGAGAGAGAGAGAGAGAGAGAAGAGAGTGTGAAGATTCTCTGTGTTCTGCTGTGACGACACCACAGGTGCACCGGACCACCACTACACCTGCGCTCTGAAGGGTATCCTCAAGACAGGGAACCAGACGACAACCACACTCTGCCTCCTTAATCTGTGTGCGTGAAATACCACGAGCTGTAGCTGTGTGTGTGGTGGGTGGCTGGTTTAAGCAGCCTCACCTGGCCCCCGAGTCAGGCTGACTCTACAGGGGGCTGCTGGGGAGGGGGGGGGCTGAACACCTGTGGTGCGTTGAGCAAGACTCTCAATACTTTCCTCATGCATTGAGGTTTATAAAGGCAGTATAGAATGATGATTACATAATGGCCATGCTATTGCTGTAGCCGTAGTTTATAAAGATATGTTTAGCGATTTCATCAACATTGGCTGTCAACGTTTGTTTTGACAGGACCAGGTTAGATGAAAAAAAAGACAATACATCTATGTTTGTGTATTTCATCAACATCAGCTGTCAAAGTTCATTTTGACAGGACCACGGGAGGTTAAATAAAAGAAAATCTAGTTTCTGTTGTGGAGTTTCCATGTGCAGTTGTTTGTGGTCATAGGTGACGAAGACCTAAGGCCTGTGTTAATAGCGGACGTGACTCGTGAACAAGACACTTGAGTGACAGTTGTTTGGAGTCATCTCTGCACAGCTAGCCTCGAGAAGACAAACAAGGCGTCAGAATCTGAAAAGAAATAAAGAAAGAAATACAAACGTGGAACACTGGAACTCACCCTCCCTCCATCCCTCGCCGATCCCTCCCTCCCACATGACGACTTGATCTCTTCATATATATATATATATACACATAATATTTTTTAACAGTTTTCCACAACAAAGTGGCGTGTGGCTCACTGTCAAAGTGGCCTTGGCAGCAAAATGCAAGTGTTTCACTTCAGGAGCACCGCAAAGAAAAGAAACCGCTTTTGATTGACTACAAAGAGACAGTAAAGAGAAAAAAAACAGAAAACCCTGCACATCTGGTGTTTACCGCCACCGTGGGTCGTGAAAAGGGCAGATGATGGCATGTATGGCTGCTTGTGTACGCTTGTGTGTCCATCTGCAGTGGTTATTGATATGTAAATAGGATGTGGTTCCAAGAGGCAGAGTCTGAAGACTCGGGGGAAGTCTCACCCATATCCTTGGTAGAGGTCACTGAAGTAGTCAAAAAGCTCTTCAGTGGCAAGGCGGCATGAGATTCGCCCTGAGATGCTGAAGGCTCTGGACATTGTCGGGCTGTCGTGGCTGACACGCCTAGTCAATGTAGCGTGGAGGTCGGGGACAGTACCTGTGGAATGGCAGACCGGGGTGGTGGTCCCCATTTTCAAAGAACGGAACCGGAGGGTGTGCTCCAATTATCGGGGTATCACACTGCTCAGCCTCCCCGGGAAAGATTATTCCAGGGTGCTGGAAAGGAGGCTCCGGCCGATTGTCGAACCTCAGCTCCAGGAGGAACAATGCGGATTCCGTCCTGGCTGTGGACCAGTGGACCAGCTCTTTACCCTCACAGGGTTGTTGGGGGGAGCATGGGAGTTTGCCCATCCAGTCTACATGTGCTTTGTGGACTTGGAGAAGGCCTATGACCGGTGTCCCCGGGGAATCCTGTGGGGGGTACTACGGGAGTATGGGGTACCGGGGCCGTTGGTACGTGCCATTCGGTCCCTGTACGAACAAAGTGCGAGCTGCGTCCGTATTCTCGGCACAAAGTCAAGCACGTTCTCAGTGGGTGTTGGACTCCACCAAGGTTGCCCCTTGTCACCGGTTCTGTTCGTGATCTTCATGGACAGAATCTCAAGGTGCAGCCGAGGTGAGGAGAGTGTCCGGTTTGGGGACCTCAGAATTGCATCTCTGCTCTTTGCAGATGATGTGGTTCTGTTGGCTACATCAGACCGTGACCTCCAGCATGCACTGGGGCGGTTTGCAGCCGAGTGTGAAGCGGTCGGGATGAGAGTCAGCACCTCCAAGTCTGAGGCCATGGTTCTCTGCCGGAAAACGGTGGAGAAAATGGTGGAGTGTTCTGTTGGGAATGAGTTGCTGCCTCAAGCGAAGGAGTCCAAGTATCTCGGGGTCTTGTTCACGAGTGAGGGCAAAATGGAGCGGGAGATGGACAGACGGATTGGTGCAGCTTCTGCAGTAATGCGGGCGCTGTACCGGTCCGTTGTGGTGAAGAGGGAGCTGAGCCGGAAGGCGAAGCTTTCGATTTACTGGTCCATCTACGTTCCAACCCTTACCTATGGTCACGAGCTTTGGGTAGTGACTGAAAGAATGAGATCACGGATACAAGCGGCCAAAATGAGTTCCCTCATTTGTGGAGCTTCAAGGTTCCGCTAATAGTGCTGTGAGCACTATTAGCGGCGTGGAGTTAGTCCTGCTCATGTGCCCTCCGGCAGACGAGATATAGTCAACTCTGACAAATCTTGCAACGGACGGCAAAGTGGAGGGGAAAAGAACGATGGGAAAAGGAAGCAAGATGGAAAAAAAAATAACACTCACTTTTCTTGATCCCGCCGGCTGGGTGGAGGTGTCACGGTGCTAAACCTGACTTATTAATCAGCTGAGGAAACACACACACACACACACACACACACACACACACACACACACACACACACACTCCCTGCAGGCACACACTGATTGAATATTGATGACAGTGGTTGTTTATAGATGTTTATAATCCTCACAACACACCTTTTGTCATTTTACGATTCGCTAACCAGATTGTGGGGGTTTATGTCTCTGCTTCAGTTTGTGTGTGTGTGTGTGTGTGTGTGTGTGTGTGTGTGTGTGTGTGTGTGTGTGTGTGTGTGTGTGTGTGTGTGTGTGCCTCAATCTCTTGTGTTCATGCATTTATCGCAAATAGGAGATAATAAGACGTCATGTGATCACGTGCAAGTGCGAGCGCGCACTTTCAATCAACTCTTATCTCATTTTACACACAAGGGGGGGTGGGGTGCAAGGTAGTCGCCGTCCATTTTAGCATTGCTCACGCATACACACGGCAACTCGTGTGTGTGTGTCTTTAATGCCATATGTAACAAGTACAATGGAAGGCTTACTCCCCATGCACTGATGTGGGGGAGGAGGAGGGGGAGGTGGGTGGAGGAGGAGGTGGTATTCGAGGGTGATCGTAATCGCAGCAGAAGAGTGCCGTTATTATGTCTTCTATCACACAGACAAGCTAATTAAGGGCGCAACCGTCGATATTAGTTTCTCCATCTACTCTTCCCTCCCGCCCCCCCCCCACCCCACCCCCCTAATCCCCCCCTCCTCTCTCTTCAGTGTTTTGACCTGTGAATAGTTGTAGAGATACTGTAGATGCAGATGCGCCCCCAACACACACCAACACCCCCCCGCGCCCCCCCAACCCCCCCCCCGCACTCCTCCTATACTGGCCAAGGTCAATAAGTAACCACAGATCTCAAACTATCTACGTTTTACTTATTAGGTGTCTTTTTAATGGTACACCCCTACCTATTCTCAGATCACCGCAGGGCATGGGAGAGAGGGAGTGAGAGAGAGAGAGGGAGAGAGGGAGAGAGGGGGAGGGAGAGAGACTATATGTCATGAGGGCATCCTGAAACTTTGTGTTTAGTCATTATTTATTCGATGCTTTGCCATTCTTCCACTCATTGTCCTGTCATTTCAGATCCTGCCACTCCCACCTGCCCCACAGTATCCTGAGCCCATCCCATCACCTGACTCTGCCCCGCCCAGTTAATCACCTGACTCCTCCCATCATCTGAGTCTGCTCTACTCACCTGTTTCACATTCCCTCATTAGACCAGTACAGTATATAAGACCTGCCTTATCCCCTCTGTCTTTGTCAGCTTGATTTTGCAGCGGAGCTTAGTGTACCTGTCACTCTACTTTTCTGACTCTATGTCCGCTAGTATTATTCCCGACTCTGATTCTTGCCTGATCCCTGCCTGTTTTGACACCTGATTATCTGATACTCTGTTTTGTGACCTTTGCCTGTTGGACTACCGAGTTTAGATTAAACCCTTTTTGGACTTTGTTTGCACCTACTGCTTTTGGGTTCTACCTGTTCTCGTACCGTTACAGTATAGAGGCAAAGCAGGGAACGTGTGTG
>PIJE02003888.1:10000-17500 GCA_002895965.2 Coryphaenoides rupestris
CCCAAACAAATGGGCCACACACACACACACACACACTCTCTCTCTCTCTCTGTGCCTCTCTCTCTTTGTCTCTCTCTTGCTCTTTGTCCCTCTCCCTCTCTTTGTTTCACTTTCTCTCTCTTCTCTCTCTCTCTCTCTCTCTCTCTCTCTCTCGCTCCCTGTATCCCACTCTCTCCAAGTCTGATTGTACATCTCCCTCGTATTCTCTGTCAGACTGTAGGTCTGTCTCTCTCTCTTTCTCTCTCTCTCTCTCTCCTGCTCTCTCCCTCTGAGTCTATGTCTCCCTCCCTCCCTCTCTCTCTTTACTTGGGAGGGGTGTGTGTGTTGGCAGAGATGAGACCAGATCACACAGGAGAGTGGAACCCGGGGGCCTCACTCTGTTCCTCCTTCTCCTCTGATCATCTCCTATTCCTCTCCTCTTCTTCATTCCGTCGCCGTGTGTTCGCACTCACCTCTCCTCCTCCTCCTCCTCCTCCTCCACCACCTCTGACGCTCCTATTTCATGGCGAGCGGAGAGGTAGATCAGTGTTGGAAAACTGTTCTCCGACTCCCAAATGTTCTTCTGGTGGAAATGGGTTATTGTGTGTGAGTGTGTGTGTGTGTGTGTGTGTTGCGTGCATGGAAATGTGGAAATGTGGGTGGAAATGTGTGTTGCGTGTGGCAGAATGTGGTGTGGTAATATTGTGTGTGCGCGCATGTGTATACACAGATGTAAATGGGAAGTACACACAGAGACACAAACAGAAAAGTACACACACACACACACACACACATCCATATCCCACTAAACTTTTTGGGCTCTATGTGTGTAGTATAGTATAGTATATGACGCTCTCCCTGTACAACTCCACTGCATGAGAAATCTTTCAATATCTCTATAAAAACACATTAGGGAGTCTTTGATGGAATCTTCCAAAGCAATATTGACAGCACAGCCTACTTAGCCGGAATAAATTGTGGAATGCAATATGGTCCTTCAATTTTCTTTTGATATATTGAATTCCACCTTTTTTCCTCTAGATTCCTACCGTCCCGTCCACGGCAAATCAAACAATATTACATTTCTTATTAAACAACAATGATCCATGACCCCTTAGCCACTTATTGAAACACGGCAAGTCATAGAATGTGTGCGCCAACGTACAAACGCACACACACACATGCGCGCGCACACATACACACACACACACACACACACACACGTAAGCACACCAACCCCAACACACAGTACAGTATGTATTCAGATACACACGTTCTCCTACCTCATTCATATTTCGGTGAATCAACCATATTGTCCAATATTCTCAATCCCTACCTATGGATATGATGGTGACCATGTTCCCGCCTCGTCCCATATCAATCACTTCCTGATGATTAAACATGCAGGCAATCAAGAATGTATTATCAATTCTGAATTTTGATAAATAATAAGTTAAGTTAAATGGGATTTGGACGCATTGAAAAATGCTTCTATGCTATCGCTACATGTGCCTGTCTGTGTCTTAGTCTGCCACAGAGGGTTGTGGTGTGGAGAGTCAGTGTTGCGTTTCTTTCAGAAGAAAATCTCTTGACATGTGTCACACAATCACTGAGAATTATTTTTTTCAGTGTCTTTGAATGGTATTGTATGATCACAAAATTAAGATTGACTTATCATGATACCCGGCCCAATGCCTTTATTAATTATGATTAACTACGAAGATATGTCCTACAAATTATCAAATTAAGAGACTTAATTCATAAGTAATATAAAATAAGATAAGATAGAACTTTATTAATCCCAAGGAAATTCTTGTGCCAGGTTGCATAGCAATATCATGATCTTGTATCAATATCATGTAAGAGGATTATCGTGATACAACATGTTTCCATGTCGCCCAGCCCAGGGTTGTTTTGTCCGGGAGGGATCTGACCCGCTTTGCACCGTGTGTCTTGTGTGTGTGTGTGTGTGTGTGTGTGTGTGTGTGTGTGTTTGTGTTTCTCTTGTGCAGAAGGGACCCCGTACACCTGGTGGCTGGGCCGGGCCAGCGAGAAGCACTTCTACTGGGGCGGCTCGGCGCCCGGCATCCAGAAGTGCGCATGCGGCATCGACAGGAACTGCACTGATCCCAAGTACCAGTGCAACTGTGATGCCGACCAGAAGCAGTGGTGAGTGCTGGGGGGGGGGGGGGGTGGGGGGCGCCTCTCTGGTGCCTCTGTACATGTACGCGCTTTGGGTTGACCCCTAACCCTGGTATACTGTTATACACTGGTATACTGTTATACACTGGTATACTGTTATACACTGGTATACTGTTATACACTGGTATACGGCCGCTCTGTACCTCTTGAGGGAGAATGGACCACAGTTATTGATTCAATTATATAGTAAGTACTGCTAGTTCAATTCACGAAGTAATAACTGGGCGGAGATTCCCTTTAGTCAAATAAAATCCAGTGTTTTCCAACTCGGTGAAGTGAAGCATTTAGGAAAGCTCAGTCAGCAAGAATTAGAGCTCTAGTTTGTTGGAGTACAATGCATATTAGCAACGTTTTCTTGGTTTTCTCAACCGGCAACAAATTGCCAATGTACCATTGGTTCCTATTAGAGGCATATTTTCTCCCTTATAGAAGAATATCTTCAACAAATCTGCATCCTACTACACAACTACATCACAATGTTTGGGAGTTAATTAATACATTTAATTAAACATTACATCATTGAACTGATTTGTCTGCTAGCTACTCCTCACCGTGGCCGTTGTGTATTGATTACTGAGTATTGATCATGACATTATTTGAGTTCAGTGTCCTAATTCGTTAATAATTATCATTTTTAATTAATCCGATCCATAATATGTTTTAGACAAACACATAACATTATTTTTCTCGTTATCTTGCTCTGTTATGAGAGAGATGGGAAGGTGTCATCAGAACCCACGAGTTCTGATTCACATAAGGCGTGGGTGTGTGTGTGTGTGTGTGTGTGTGTGTGTGTGTGTGTGTGTGTGTGTGTGTGTGTGTGTGTGTGTGTGTGTGTGAGATTTTGAGGATGGTGTTCATCCACAATTGTGGGACTGTGGGTGATTGGGACACACACACACACACACACACACACTCCTTCACTCTTAAAGTGATTGCATTCCCTATAATTATTTTCCAATTATTCTTTGACTCCTTCTATGTGCTTGTCTGTAATGTCTTGTACCTCCGTTGAGTGACCTTTGATGGAGCGCCCCGAACCATTTCCAATTCAAACCGAGGATACACACACACACACACACACACACACACACACACACACACACACACACACACACACACACATCTTGCACACACACACACACACATGCACACATCTTGCGCACACACCTACACACACACACACATACTGTGGCAACCCAGTCGAGGCATAGGCGAGACGCTTAGGAAAAGGCACGACACACAGTCTGGTAAGGCTCCTGTTTATTCCCAACAACACCAATGCACTCAGGTAATTACAATCCAAAGGAGCAATAGACAGGGGATCTCCGTCCTGGGTCTCCTCCTCCCGGGTAACCGTGCTCCGCGGGGTATGGGGTCAGTCCTGGTCGGGGCATAAAACAATCCACCAGGTTAGCGCCATGCATACAACCCCCACGCCAACTCAACCCCACTGGTTTTATCCCGTCCCCCCTAATTCTCATTGCTATCAGCTGTCCCACTCGGCCCGCTGATGAGCCGAGTGGGAACCGCTGTGCTCCCGCTGGTTCGGGCGGGAGGAGCCGCGGAGTCTGTAGACTCCGCCCACTACCTGGCCGTGCGGCGGCTTGAAGCGCTGTCCATGGTGCTGCTTCTCGTCTGGGTTGTCGCAACACACACACACACACACACACACACACACAACCACACACACCAATCCCATACAAGCTGCACAAATCTGACAGCATCGCAAACATTCTCAGAGGCCATTTCCATAGCAACCAAAGGTTCAATCACAACAAAAACCACTTGGGCACGTTAAGTCTTAAATCACATGAAGCCGGTGTCCCTGTGCTGTTTAAACCTCTCGCCCCTCCCCCGCACACACACCTTTTTTGTTGTAAGCGATTTATCCGCTGAGACATATTTCAGTATTCTGATGATGACTCCCTCTGGGTGCAGGGGAGCGAACGCAGTCACCCGTTCCACTCTGCAATCTAACGGCCATCCCTCCATCCTCCATCTGTCCTTCTGTCCATCCTTCCTATTTCACTCATTCATCCGTCATCTGTCATCTTCTTTTCTCCTTTCTTTACTCTCTCATTTGTTTCCGTTGTGTCATTTGTTTCATCGGCCCACATGTGTAGACTTGTTGACTTTGTGCTTGTGTTTCCTAACACTATGGATACTATATCTGCTCAGGGAGGATTAGTGTAGGCGCCGCACTCCCATGTATTGACTTATTAATGTGTCCACTTTATTTACTTACCGATTGATCCGGAGCTGTGGGTTTGTGTGCATTAAAAATGATCTTAGAGTTGCGAGTCTTTAGGTAGAGGCAGAGGCCAACTGGGTGTGGCGGAAGAGCACATGGTTACGCTGACGATAAGAACGCTTTAACTTTAAAACAGCCACTACAATGAGCATATTGTATATTGTTTTACTCAACTAGTGCTCCACTTTCACCCACCACATTGTTGCACCAGAAAAAGACCATTATTATTTTCTTTTTAAACTCCTTGAATCTCCTTTGATCCGGAAGGAGGGAAGACTCGGGACTCCTGGTCTACAAGGACCACCTGCCCGTCAGCCAGGTTGCCGTGGGAGACACCGACCGGCCGGGCTCCGAGGCCAAGCTGGCGGTGGGGCCGCTCCGTTGCCAGGGCGACGGTGAGTACGCGAGTCAACAGGTGCTTGGACGGGGCAATGAGAAAGTGAAGAGCGCGTTCAGCACAAAGAAAAATGCCGGCTTGATAAGGAGCGGTAATTAAAGCCCCCACCCCACTCCTACCCCCCTCCCACCCCCTGCTTCACAATATATGTGGAAATGAGGTAATGAGGTAACAGGCCCTGCAATTAGAAATTAGAAAGCCTTTCAGAACAAGCACATTTCATATATGTGCCCGTAACTTTCCCATTTCCTTTATTCTTCTGTAAAAGGGGCTTTCTGCTTGATAAGTGACACGCAGCAGGACTGTGCTACACGGCGGTTTGTATTAAACGAGCAGCAGGACCAGAACACAAGAGCATGGTTCTGCACCATTGTCTCTCGGAGAACTTTCAGTGATTCAGTGTGTGCAGAAACACACACACACACCCATGTCACACAGCACACACACAATTCAGAACAACTGTAGTCAATGTGGATGTTGCTTTCACACTGCTGGGTTTAATTAGTGTGTGTGTGTGTGTGTCTGTGTGTTGGTGTGTGTGTGTGTGTGTTTGTGTGTGTGTGTGTGTGTGAGTGTGTGTGTGTGTGTGTGCCTGCACATGTGTGTACCTGCACGTATCTGTGTGTGTGTGTGTGTGTGTGTGGTGTGTGTGTGTGTGTGTGTATTTTATCCACGTCAAATAGAATCTCAACGCACTTCTGAAGGCGCTTATCAAAGTGTTGTGACACGCGTTCATTCAACACTTTCTTTGTCTACGCTTGTCGATGTTTTCTTCTCCAAGGTGTCAACGTTATCTTGATATGTTGTTATCTTGACATTTTGTTGTCTTCACCAAGACATTTTGAGTGCCAGTCCATTGTAGGATACAGACCCAGTAACACAAACACACATTTTTCAAACTTGCCGGAGTTAGAGACTTTTGAGAAAACGACCAGATTCCAGCCAAGCTGAACCATTTACTTCTGTTCACATTTTGCAAACAGTAGAACATTTGTTTGGTTATTTTTCTGCAATATGGGCTTAAAATGCCACTTCTGAGGAATATTACTCATTAATAATTAGTTGTTTTTGCTCATTTCCTTTATAATTATATTTCCTAACGTTCTGTAGCGGAGATGGTAACATAACATTAAATGTGTGTGTGTGTGTGTGTGTGTGTGTGTTGTGTGTGTGTGTGTGTGTGTGTGTGTGTGTGTGTGTGTGTGTACGTGTATGTGGCTGCGTGCATGTGCGTGTGTGTGTATGTGTGTGTGTGTGTGTGTATGTGTGTGTATGTGTGGCTGCGTGCACGTGTATGTGGCTGCGTTCATGTGTGTGTGTGTGTGTGTGTGTGTGTGTGTGTGTGTGTGTAATAGAGCTCCCAGTGTTAGGTAGCTTACAGTCCATTCATTATGCGTGTGTGTCAGAGTACCATCCAAACAGGAAGTGACCTGGTTCTGTCACATGACCAGCACCTGCTGTACCCTCCCACCGCTGGTGTCACGCTCATTAGCGTCCCATCATCAACAAGCTTGTGCCGCGCTCAATAGTGTCCCTCTATCATAGTGCAGGCTGCCAGCATAAAAATCATCATAAAAACAAACCTAATGATTTAACGACCCATTATGTTGTATATCTGTGTGCGTGTGTGTGTGCAAGCACAGCGTGCACGTGGATGTGTGCGTCCACATCATTTCCATGGAAACCTCCCTTAATGAAGATGGATCCCTCTGCCACTTGCAAAAGCTATATTCTCCTTGTGTGTCTTATTCTATGAACTATGGTACTGTGTGTGTGTTTGTGTGTGTACATGTGTGTGTACATGTGTGCGTGTGGAACATGTGTGCGTGCCCAGGGAGATAAAGTGGAAAACGAGATAAATTAATTGTCAAATAAAGATGACTTTGAGATATGATTGTCAAGGCGCTTGAAGCGTCAAACCTAGACGCTAACATTCCTGTTAAGGAATATTAAAAATGTATTAAATATTTCACGGGTGAATACGTACCCCCTTGTAAGATTGATATATCTCATAGGCCATGCCCAGCCTTAGCTCAACTAAGAATGATGCTGATTGGTCTATATTTAATGGGTTTCCATCGCAAAATGAATCATGTCTCTGGCAGTTAGGGAAAGTTGTGTGTGTGTGTGTGTGTGTGTGTGTGTGGTGTGTGTGTGCCTGTGCATGTGTATGCGTGTTTACTCAAGCAATGATGAGCTCCATTTCCATGGCTGGTTTAATGGAGGCCCACACAGTTACAGGCGGACAGGGATGAATTAGGCCCATTTACGGATGTTAAAAGGCTTCGGGCATTTAAATGGTCGGGGATGAGAATAGCTGGGGCTAAATGAAGCATGGCAGCCTATATTCTGTTATTATACCACCAATATAATGTACCTGCTACCATTACCCTCGGCCTAATTACTGTCTACAAATAGAGAATTTCAAGGGTCACCACATGACTCAGTGTCTCAGCCTTAATCCATCCGTTCTGATTCGTTTATCGCAATCCATGTGACCAAGAGTCATGTCTTTTCAATGGCGCCGTCCTCATGCTGCACTGTGTCTCTGTGTCTCTGTGTCTCGGTGTCTCTGTGTCTCGGTGTCTCGGTGTTGAATGACTCATCGAGGTGTCTTGGTGTGCAGATCAGGACAGGCCCTTGGCTGCCAGAGGGTCACGGGTTCAGG
>PIJE02003888.1:22500-27500 GCA_002895965.2 Coryphaenoides rupestris
GGAACCAGGCATGATGTTTTCCACAGGACAGGGACGATCGTCGTGCTCAGGCTCAGGTTGAAGATGTGCTGGAAGACGCCGCACAGCTGAGTCACACACACCTTGAGCACTCTGGGGCTGAGGCCATCAGGCCCCGCGGCCTTGCCTGGGTGTAGTCTGCCGAGTTCACATCTCACATCCTCCGCCGTGATGGTGATTGGCCCTGGAGAGAGGAGAGGGAGGAGAGGAGAGGGGGAGAGAGCAAGGGGGGAGAGAAAAGGGAGGAGAGGGAGGAGGGCGGGAGGGGGGAGAGATGGGGGGGGGGAGAGGGGAGAGTGTCACAGGAGGAGCTGGGGGGAGGGTGGAGAGGAGCCACATCGTCAAACCTGTTGAAGAACAGGTTTAACTCATTGGCCTCATCCAGGTTTCCCTCCCTCCCCTGGATGGTCTTGGCCAGTGATTGTTCTCATACCACTCCACACCTCCCTGAGGTTCTTCTGTTGGAGCTTCTTCTCAAGCTTTCTTCTGTAGCTCTCCTTGCCCTCTGTGATCTTTTCCCTCAGTTCTCTCTGCACCTTCTTCATCTCCTTCTTGTCTCCACTCCTGAAGGCCGCTTTCTTCCTGTTCAGTGATGCCTTGATGTCTTTAGTCACCCAGGGTTTGTTGTTGGGGAAACAGTGCACAGTCTTAGTCGGGATCACACAGTCTGTGCAGAAATGTACATACGTAAGTTCCCCATGACGACTTATCTTACTCATTAAATAACAATAATTCTAAAACAAGTCGATAAAGATAGAAAAAAAGTTTAAAAGTACACGATCGCTAGGAGCAACAGTGGCAGGCAGCCGCCCGAGACGGCGACATCTCGAACACAAGCAATTAGCTTGACCTTTTCTTGCAATCCACCTTGCGTGCGTGTGTGTGTGTGTGTGCGTGTGTGTGTGTGTGTGGTAGTATATGCCTGTGTGGCTAGTGTTAGTATATGTGAGCATCATGTTTGTATGTTTACGTGTGTTTTAGTTAAGTGTGTGTGTGTGTGTGTGTGTGTTTTTGTATGCGTGCTTCTGTTCACTCAGTTAACATTTATAGTTGTGTGTGTGTGTGTGTGTGTGTGTGGTGTGTGTGTGGCCGCTTCTCCCAGAGTGAGAATTGGTCGGGCGATGGAGGCGTCATCATTCTGCCCCACAAGGCTAGGTACCGGCGGGCCGGTGCGACCAGACGGAGACCGGGTCCTGGTGCAGAGGAAGTGAGTTGACGGGAGGAGATCTGTGCTATTAGACATTGCCCTGGGAGCGCAGAGGAGGCAGCAGAACCACGGAGGGAAGCACATCTCATTCAGTTTTGATGGGCCACTTTTCCTGGGAAAAGGGAATGAAATAAACCTGACTTGTTCACAACCTTACAGTTCTATCAATGGGGCCGAATAAAAGAGAGGAACCTTTAAAAAAAATAACGAACAGAAATAAAAAAACCTTTCCGAGCTGAATTTCTTGCAGATTAAAATTTATAAGAAGCAGTTTATGGGCGAATCCTTGGTAACTTTTGACCGAAACTTTTCATATTTTTTCTACTTTCATCCGGTAAAGAAAGTGAGCTGGCAATTGATATCAAGTCTAAGCGAAGAAGAAGAGAAGTGAAAAGAATTAGAATAAAGAGAGATAAAAAGATAAAAGGAGGAAAACTAAAGTGGACGAGGAGGACAATTCAGTCCCAATAACGCAAGCCTCTTCAATAATACATGATCCCACGTCACACGTTACATCACTTACACAACTAATGTTGACAAGATCATTTGCAATACGTCCATAGAGATATTGAATGTGTGTGTGTGTGTGTGTGTGTGTGTAGTTTTTTGGAAATGTTTGTTTGATAAACATTTCAACTGATGAATGTGCCCCAGAGTCCCCGGGTAACTGCAGGCATCTGCGACTCAGGCAGCAGGCCATTGATTTGCCGGTGTTTGGTTTGGCGATGCCCGTTTATTTGTCCTTAACATTTAGCGTCAAATTGATTTTGCGTGGACATTAAACTGTTGGTTCTGTTCACTTACTTTTCATTGTGTCGTGGCCATTATAAGAGATGTTTTTAAGTGTTGCTCAATAGGTATAGGTAAGTATTAAATGTTAATATAGAAAGGCATTTCAATAGATGCGATTGTAATCATAGTTATGCTCGGGCATTGCTGCAACGGCAGAGTTGTGAGGTTAATGTGTTTAGAAGCAATGTAAATGTAAATGTCTCTTTGTAAGTCGCTTTGGATAATGCCCTAAATGTAAATGTAATTAGATTCTCAAGCCAGTAGATTTCCATTTTCTATATTTGTTCAACCGCTGGAGTGGATTGAAATCGCATTACTCAGCATAGTACTCAGCATAGTTCCACAAATACATTTAGCCAAATGTGGGTTTTCTACCATGAAGCTGTGAGTGGGCCACTGATCACATAAATAATTATAATCGTTTTCACGATGATGTTTGCAGTTGAGGAAAAATAGAAAATGGATGCTCACAAACACACACTATCACAAACTTCTCAAGTCATGACAAAAGTTGTTATCAAGCGGTGGAGAGGCTCTGTGTCTGCTGCAGGGCGAGCGCTGTCTCTAGCTGCAGCTGTAGAGCCTCCAGCATCGTGATGTCTCGAAGTCTGTCTCCACGGCGATGCCCACGGTGTGCTATGGCACATACATGACGCTACAGCCAACCTACAGCACACACACACACCTCACCGTGCCGTGAGGTCATCATCACTGGAAAATTAATAGATGGCTCTAAAAGGAATTATTATTATTATGATTATTATGATTGTAATAATAATAATCATCATAATAATAATTATTATAATTTGTGTTATGATTATTATTATTATTATTCTGTTTCTGTGTGTGTGTGTGTGTGTGTGTGTGTGTGTGTGTGTGTGTGTGTGTGTGTGTGTGTGTGTGTGTGTGTGTGTGTGTGTGTGTGTGAGATATGATTTAACCTGAGACCATTTTGCCATCAGCATCCTAACTTCAAATAAACTTATCACGAAGACTTCATCAGTAGGTAGGCTTTGTAGCTTTGTAGTGTGTGTGTGTGTGTGTGTGTGCGTGTGTGTGTGTGTGTGTGTGTGTGTGCGTGATGACAGTGTGTTCGGGGAATGGTAAGAGCTTGAGTCCAGTGCTGTCACTTAGAATGGCTTATCACACTGAACCAGGAGGTGCATGCATTTGTATGAACACACACACACACACACACACACACACACACACACACACACACACACACACACACACACACGCACGCACACACACTCACACTGATGACTTTTTGTGTAGACTTTAAACATATGGCAAAGAGAGAGGAGAGGAGAGGTGAGAAGAGGAAAGGAAGGAAGGGGACCGGAGAGGAGAGGAGGAAGGAGAACCAAAAGGAGAAAAAAAGGTTCTCCATCAACCACCAACCGTGTAATAATTGATCAGCAGCTGCTTGTAGCCCGTTGCTACTTTATCTTCATTAGCGTCTGCCCAATAGCATCACGCGCCGTTCAGAAGTCATGAGAAAAGTTGTTATCAAGCGGTGGAGAGGCTCTGTGTCTGCTGCAGGGCGAGCGCTGTCTCTAGCTGCAGCTGTAGAGCCTCCAGCATCGTGATGTCTCGAAGTCTGTCTCCACGGCGATGCCCACGGTGCGCTATGGCACATACATGATGCTACAGCCAACCTACAGCACACACACACACCTCACAGTGCCGTGAGGTCATCATCACTGGAAAATGAATAGATGGCTCTAAAAGGAATGATTATCATGATGTTATTATGATTAGTCTATTATGATTGTAATCATATTAATAATCATAATTATTATTATTATATGTTATGATTATGATGACGATTATTATTATTATTATTATTATTAGTTTTATTATTATTATTGAACCTATACATGTTTACAGTGCAAATGTTTAACGTGACATGATTGCTGTATTGTTCAAGATAAGCAGAGAGGTTCTGGGTTCGATCCCCAACGTCTGCAGTCTGCTAACAGGCGCTGGCTCACCCCCACCTGCTCCTTAATGACTTGACATGCATCAGAATGACTTGCAAGTCACTTTCGATTTGAGTGTCTGCTCAGTGACAGTACAGTAAACAATAGATATGATTGCACTTTATTGATCAACGGGGAAGAATATTTAAGACACTGTTCACGGCTGTATTTACCATTCAGTCATTTAGCAGATGGTTTCATCCAAAGTGAATTCAGTGACTCAATGTCCAGGTCATTAAAGGGGAACTTGTGATGACCTCCAGTCCACTGTGCTCTCGCAGGGAACTACTGGAACGCAGCGTCGTTCACCACGCCCTCCTCCTACCTCCACTTCTCCACCTTCCAGGGCCACACCAGCGCTGACATCTCCTTCTACTTCAAGACCAGCGCCCCCTACGGGGTGTTCCTGGAGAACTTGGGCAACACAGACTTCATACGCCTTGAGCTCAAATGTAAGTGCTGTGCAGTGTGTGTGTGTGTGTGTGTGTGTGTGTGTGTGTGTGTGTGTGTGTGTGTGTGTGTGTGTGTGTGTGTGTGTGTGTGTGTGTGTGTGTGTGTGTGTGTGTGTGTGTGTGTGTGTTTACTGTCCTCTTTCCCTCCATCTTGTGGCCCTGCCCTGTTTGTAAACTAATTTCCAGGAGTCCATCGTTCAGTCACATGACAAAAGTCACATGACCTTTTGGTATAACAGCAAGTTTTTGCTGGCCAACTGATCGAGGCTATTTAAAATTACGATTTCAGGCCTCCTATCAGGCTGCTCCACTCGATCATTCATGTGACTTGCCTGGATAGCCTCATCAGCACCATTGTACACCTTGCCAATACATTGGGGTTTCGTCCAATCACCGGCCGTCGTTGTATAGCAGCCTTCTCCCTGTGTGTGGACTGGGTTGCCTCGCTGTCTGCATCCCTGAGTGGTGGAGCTCTGCCACGGTGAGCGGTGGGTGAATGCTTTCATAGACAGAGACACGCAGACACTTTAGCACCGCCGGGGACAA
>PIJE02003888.1:30000-32079 GCA_002895965.2 Coryphaenoides rupestris
ACGTAATAACTGTTTATCAGTGTTTAGTTACCACCGCTGCCCTCCGGCCTCCAGATTACCAGATGAATAGAGAAGCAAATAACAAAATAACAACCTGGGCTGGATGTCCTCCAGGCCAGTAGCGGTGTATCTCCATAATACGTGCGCACACACGCACACACACACACACACACACACACACACACATGCACACACACGCACACACACACACGACACTATTACACAAATACACACGCACACACACACGCACACCCACAAAACACACACACGCACACACACGCACACAAACACACACACACACTACACACACACACACACAGACAGACATAAACTGCTGGCATCCATCCCGGCTATGCTAATGGGACGAGGCGGGCAGTGCTGGGAGCTCTGAGGCCACTTGTTTTTTTTATAAAAAAAAAAAGAAATAGAAAAGAAAAAAAAACAGGAAAGAAAGTTGTTGGACATTCGTCTTGCGACTACCGCCGCCGCCGGCCACCGTGGCAACGCACACACTCGCATAAAATGGAGAATATACGAGGCGTGGTGCCGACGGGGCTTTCAGTGTTGTTGGAGGTGCTCTGATATATGTCCTGCCTTTGGTTCAGTGTTTAGAATAAGCCCTCCCTCCCCCTCTCCCCCTCACCCCCCCCCCCCCTGGTGCTGCTCTGTGCACACAGACACCATCTATTCAGGTAGCTCTCTCTCTCTCTCTCTCTCTCTCTCTCTCTCTCTCTCTCTCTTTCTCTTTCTCTTTCTCTCTCTCTCTCTCTCTCTCTCTTCTCTCTCTTCTCTCTCTCTCTCTCTCTCTCTCTTCCCTGATGTCGTTGTCTCTGCTTTTCTCTCTAATCCTTCCTCTGGTATTCTCGCCTCATCTGTCTCTCTCCCTCCAGTGTGTTCTTGTATGTGTGTGTGTGTATATCATCAAGTTTGTCACTAAGCATGTATTTGTTTGCTGTGGTGCGGAGGTGGTGGTGGTGGTGGAGGTGGTGGAGGCGGTGGTGGTGGTGGTTAGTGGTGGAGGAGGAGGTTAGGTGTGGTGATGGTGGAGGAGTGCTGGTGGATGGTGGCTGGTGATGGATGGTGGAGGAGGAGGGTGGTGGTGAGTGTTGGAGGAGCTGGCGGAGGTGGTGGTGGCGGAGGTGGAGGAGGTGGAGGTGGTGGAGGTGGAGGTGGTGGTGGTGGAGGCGTTCTCCCTGAGATTTATCTTCCAGCTTTTATGCACTCAAGGCGTCCCTGCTGATCCACACCACAGCAATTACTTCTGGTTAGCCATGTAGCTCATCTCAGAGGAAATGACGGCGGCGGCCCACGAAGGACGCTGTGAAGAAATTAAATCAAAAAGATCGGAGATAAAGAAGATGAAAGGGGGAGCAAGAGAGAGAGAGAGAGAGAGAGAGAGAGAGAGAGAGAGAGAGAGAGATGGTTTATTCACCACCCTGAATAAACAATTGCTGGACTGATGGTAAGGAGGAGGGGGGAAGCAAAATGAGAAAGGGAGCGAGGGAGGAAGGGAAGAAATTAATAAATGAAAGGTTTGAGATAACAATAATTATCTTGTGGAAATAACCGTTCATCATTCATTCCACTTGTTGATATTTAGAAATATTAACTGTACAACGCCAGCAACAAATAAACATGAGAGCTCCTCCACAGAACAGATGAGCTGACAACATGAAAATCAATTCTCATTCACCGCCGCCGTGGCAACAGCCTTGACCTGGTTACTGACCCCAACACCCCTCCCCCCTTCTGCACCTCTACCTGCCCCCCATCCCCATCCCATTATCACCACCTCATCCACCACCTCCTCCTCCTCCTCCACCTCCTCCTCCTCCGCCACCAACACCTCCACCTCCTCCTCCTCCGCCACCACCACCTCCACCTCCTCCTCCTCCTCCGCCACCAACACCTCCACCTCCTCCTCCTCCGCCACCACCACCTCCACCTCCTCCACCTCCTCCACCTCCGCCACCACCTCCTCCACCTCCGCCACCACCACCACCTCCGCCACCTCCTCCACCACCACCTCCACCACCACCACCTCCACTTGATCCACCACCTCCACCACCACCCCGACCC
>PIJE02003889.1:0-20740 GCA_002895965.2 Coryphaenoides rupestris
AGAACAAAATCACTGGCGACGTTCTCAAACAACCACTTGACCGCCGCATTGTTCCCCTAAGTGCCCCTCGATGGGCCTGAAGGGACTCGTGACTTACTCCTGAGGACTTCTTGTCTGGGAAGATGCAGGTCTCGCCGCCGGCAGTGAAGTTACAGAAGACATTAATGGCGTCCCCTATGCATCCCTGGTTTGGATCGATCCAGTATTCACCTACGCACAAACACACAGTCACGTGTCACTCCTGAGGAACTCGCTGCACAATAGACCAGAGAATAAGAACCATTTACAAATGTCGTTTTTACGGACCAGGGCATGGGTAGTCATCTTAACTAGTTTAGTCTACTACCCGTTCCCTGGTCACCATATAAGGAGCAGACCTATAATTAGTGTGATGAGCGGTGTGAAAAGGGTCTGTTGAAGACCATGTGACCCCAGGGCTCTACTGGAAACGATTTGACTTGCTTTTAAATGTGCTTGTGGGACAGCCGTCAAAGTAGAAAGAGTGATGTCATTGTCCCCCAGTGATGCCACCCGTTCGTCTCATCCAATCAGCAACAACCCACCGTCGGGGAAGTCTGGCTGACTGAGGTGCAGGTCATTGCAGGTCCTGGCCGGGTTGTCCTGGGTGCCCATGGGGAACTTCATGCGCTCGATGTCCTGCTTGAGGTTGTTGAGGGAGCCGAACACGTCCTCCATGCCCTCCGAGTACGCGGCGTCCATGCCGTAGTCGGCCAGCGCCTCGTCCGCCTGCTGGTCCTCCGCCTGCCGCCTGGTCTTCCTGGAGGCCTGCTGCATGGGCAGGGGCTGGATGATGTCGCCGGGGGGACCCTATTGCGCAGAGCGGGGGGGGTTAGAACAATGGTTGGTATTACATTTATATTTGGGGCATTTGGCAGACGCTTTTATCCAAAGCGACTTACAATGACTAAATCGACTTACAATGAGTAAATCTTTCCAATAACGCTTTAACTTTAAAGTGGTACTTGGCTAAAAAGATATCTTAGAAAGGTACCCCTGCCAGTGGTCCTCAAAATAGTTTGAGAATCACTGGCATAGTGAATGATGAAGAGAGAATATCATTTTAATTGATATACTTTTTACAGCTCCTCTGTAAATCTGCTGAGTCTAAGTAACAACAACAATCTTAAAAAACAGTTTTATAGTTTCATATGTTTTGTCCACTTTGAGTGCGTCCCAGACTATGAAGAGAGGGCGGAGCATGAACCGCATCCCAACGCGTCGCGTGTGTTTGCAGCGGGTGAACGATGAGGGTTGGGTGTACTGGGGCAACACTTCAATGCTTCTTCATGTTACCATCCATCTTCGTAAACGTGAATTCATACGAATTCCTTCGAAATATTGAATTATTCAAGTATGATATATTGATGAAAATGTTTTTCTTATTTCCATTGAACGTTGGAAACTGCATCGGTGTTATGGAAGCTAATATGTGCCTCATGTGCTTAGTGTTCAGAAAGAGGGCAGCGTTACTAAAGACCACTAGGTTAAAGACCCCTACATACACTGTATTTCATAAAACGTCTTATTTCATGAGACTAATAATAGACTAGTAATAAACTCTATATTCAGCTATTTTGCTGAAACATTAACCTAGCACAATCAGCACAGAAAGCTTTTCAAGGCCAGACTGATATTCACTGCTAAACGTCTTTTGGAAAGCGCTAGATGAGCACTCCGCCAGAAATGATTACCTGAATGTTTCATTCTCTCTACGGACCAATGATCAGCAGTCTGTACCTTAAAGGGGCCCTATTATACCACCGAGTGTGAGCGTGATTACAAGTCATTACAAGCCATTTCAAAATTGTCATGTGACTAAAATTGTCATTGTGACGAAGTGACATCACAAGTGGGAGTGTTCACCTGGATGTATGCTGAGTAGATCGGTTTACCAGTTGGTACAGTCCACTGGGTAGACTGGTAGTCAGATCTATTAATCACACCTGGTGGTATAATAGGGCCCCTTTAACACCTCCATGGAGTCGACAACCAATGTGAGAGGGACGTCCTGGCGTCCTAACCAGCCTCTTTTACACTCTGCCCTTGCTTGCTACTGCCACTTGTAAGCTTGCATCTCTCTGATTGAAGTGGCCATGCAAAAACAGTAACGACTATGTTGCTACTACACACACATGAATAAGTGAGGATACTTACGGGTAGTCCGGGTGGTCCAATCAGTCCGGTGTCTCCCTTTTGACCCGATGTACCCTGAAGGAAGCCAGGAGAGAGACATATGTTACAAGCCACTCATTAAAACACGCTAAGACAATAATGCCAAGGTTCTTATTTTTATTTCAAACAGTGCCGGTTTTCATTCCAAAGTCTTTTTTTAAGGAACTGTGGTGAAGGATCTTTTTAAGGATGGTGTGTTCATGTCTTTTGAGCAGTTGGTGAGGGAATACAGCATCCCCCGCTCACATTTTTTTAGGTACTTGCAGGTGCATGCCTTTGTTAAGAAACATTTCCCGTCTTTTCCATTACTCCCCCCGAATAGTTGGATAGATGAGTGGTTGGATGGGGATCCAATGCAAAGGGGAGTTGTGAGTAGATTGTACTGTGCTATTCAGGCGATTGCTTCCCCATCACTTGACCATGGCATGTTTTTTTTTGTTAGGACGGTCTTTCTTAGGTGGTGAGGAATGTTTGGTTCGTTTTTGGCTCTTGACATCTCGGATGGCTCCTGGCAATTAGCGATTAAGAGGATACATTCAACCTCTATTTGTGTCAACATGGTTTGCTTCAATTTAAAGTGTTCCATAAGGCTTTATCATCTTCTGCAGGGAAGGCAGCGGTGGCCAGTGTATTTAATTATCTTCTAGTATTTTTAATGAGTGGGGTCTCAATTCTGTTGGGCTCGGTCGATGCCATCAGGGTGCTGCTGTACTCTGCCGCGGGTGAGGTACTTTTCTGGTTGTCATTGCCTCTTTTTGTTGTGGTTGATTGTTTGTTCCCTGCTATTGGCGGTCGGAGGGAATTTTTTCTGTGGGAGGGTCTGCGGATGCTGGTTTGTTTGCTGGTTGGGTTTCTCTACGCTTGTGTTGACTTTGGCGGTTATGGGCGGTTTTTCGTTCTCTTTGCCCAGTGTCAATTACCTTCGATATGCTTTATTCTCTATTGCTCGGCGCCTTATTGTTGTTTGGAAACTTTCGGCGTTTTATACCCCCCACTACCCACACCAAGCCGCTGGGGTCGAAATTTGCTTGGGTATGAAGGGCACTAATTTTTTTTGTATAGTTTTTGGTTTATCGAAACTATGATATTTTACTTGCGTAGTGGACTTGTGTGGGGTCAGGTCCAGGTTTTTATAGAGCGTGCGTGGGGCAGCCCATGGGGGGTGGCCTTTTGGGACTTTAAACTACCTTTTAGTTTCGGGATGTTCCTCTGCTAAGGGACCATCTTTAATAAGTATAATGTCGGTAGTCGTGGGTTGTCCAGGTGTCGTTAGTGGTGTTTATTGGGGATGTAGAATGTGGTTGCGAGGGTTTTTTTGGGTATGAGTTCCTGGTGTTGTTGTGATTTTTTTTATACTATGGAGTGTGTGTGTTTTTTCGTTGAGTTTTATGTTTTTATTATTTTTTGTGTCTGTTTTGTTGTTTTGAGAAGAGGATGTTGTTGAAAAAGGGATTAATAAGATATATGATTGTGTAGGCAACTAATAATAAGGTTATTATTAACATCTGTCTAAGTTTTCGGGTTCGTTTTGTGGGGTTGGGGGTGGTGGTGGGTGGGAGTGAGGAGCACTTAGATATTGGTGGAGAGTGTGTGTATTTTATTGATGGGGGTGTTATTGATGTGGTTCTTTGTGGGAATGTGATTCTATGGTATTTTCATTTTTGCGTGGGCACAAGTGGTTGGGTTTTGTTTTTATTTGGAGGTTGTGTTTTATTTTCTTGGGGGGGTTTTTTTTTTTTTTTTTGGGGTGTTGGGGGGGGGGGTGATGAAATGGGATTTTGTATTCCGAGTTGGTGATGCGGGTTGGATAAAAGTGGGTGGTGGGGGTAATTTAGGGGGTGATGTTAACAAACCATTAACGTTAACTGTTCTTATACTACAATGTGTTTGCTTTACCTTGAGAGGTCTTGTTTTTTCTTTTTCCCTCTGCGGGGCGAGGGCCAGTTTTGCTAGTCTTGCTAGCATTCAAACTCCAGGATCCTAAGAGCAGGTTGTTTTTGTTCGAGGGGCAACTTTTATTTTTTTTCTTTTTTACTTTATTTTTTTTGTTACCACTGATGGACTATTATTGGATTTACAGACTATTTGATTATCGTCTATTGTTGGTTTATTGGATTTACACGATTGGATTACTTTTCTTTTGGACTATTATTGGATTTTTTGGACTAATGTATTATTGGACTTACAATTACACTAGACTTTCACAATTGGATTATTGGACTATTGTTTGATTATTGGATTTAAACTATTAGACTATTTGTTTGGTTTGGACTATTTTTTTGGGGACTATTGTACTATTATTGGACTTATTGTATTATAATTTTTTTGGACTATTATTGGATTTTTTGGACTATTTGTATTTATTGTACTATTATTGGACTTATAATTACACTAGACTTACAGGGGTAGACCTTCAATTACACTTGGAACTCGGCTACATAGCATGCGGGCACTGCATGCTATGTAGTACTGTAATGCACTGGTCACTTATCATTTATCATTACTTTTCTTTTGGACTGTTCTTGCATTTTTTTGACTTTTGGACTATTATAAATTTTGAATCTTGACATTTTCGCCCTGCTTTCCAATGAAAACAATACATTGGTCATTTTGTTTCTGGGTCATACATTTTGTTTTATAACACATTTATTCTCATCTCTTGTCAATTTGATTTGCTGTTTAATTGTAGGTGATTATCGGTCAGAAATAATGGTTTTAATTGATTTTATTTATCATGTGTTGAATTTTTGCCACCAAGGATGCTCTAAAGTTTTGTGGGGTTTTGCTATTTACTGTGTTACAGCTGCAGCATAGAGCAGTGTATCCGTTCGTCTATCCTAGCTTCGATCCTGTGCGCCAGGCACACTCAGGGCACTCCAATCATTATATGTCAATCCCTGTGTTGGCCTAATCTTTATGGGGAGACGACACGTTATATGCTTTTGGCCCGTCAAGGACTTTATGGTCCATACATACGAATCACGAGACGGTGACGTGGTACGCAGAGAATCAGGCATTTATTTGTGGTTTGTTTGCTACTAAGAAATTTTTCATAACTTACGGAATTTTGATATGAAGTTGGTTAAATAACCTGGGTGTGACCGGTTTTTTTTTTTTTTTTTCTTGGGTTGTTTATGAACCCAGGGGAGGTATCCGAGGAAGATACCACCAAGACCCCGATGGGAATTGAATAATTCATAAGTGCAACCATTTTACTGGCAGAATGTGTAGGTTTGAAGGACAAGGACACAGCGCGGATTTAACGCTTCATGATCCTGCGACGTTACAGGAGCGCTCTGTTATTTCGGAGTAGGTGCGGCCGCGTCTGTAGATGTGTTGAAAGCTGTCAGGCTTTTATTTGTCTTGTTGGGTTTGTGTTTTTATGCTTTGGTGTACATGTATTCTTTGTGTACGGAGGTTCTCTTGTTTTTAAAAGTTAAGCAGCTTGATTTGGTGTGGGGGGCTGCGTTTGTTTTTTTTTTTTTTAACTATGCGGGACGGCGTATGCCGTTTACCTTCGGCGGCGCATGACCTTGGTTTGGTTAGGTATTTTCTTGGGGTGTCGTGTGTCATTATCTTCGGCACTTTTTGGGGGGTTTCGTGCCCTTCTTCTTTTTTCTCTGTTATCTTTCATCAGGGGGTTTTCCGTTCAGATTCCTGATTCATTATACCTCTAGTGTGTTTTTTTTATAGTGGTTTTTGTGTGTTTTGGGGCGGCTTGTTTTTTGGGTTTTTTTTTTTTTTGTGGCACTTTGGTTTTAGGGGAGGGGGGTTTATAACCGCGTTTTATTACGAACAACCAAGACAGAAAAGGGAGTGTTTGTGTCTTCAGTTGTTTTGTGTCTTTTGTTGTTTTTGGTTTGTTGGGGGGCTTGTGCTTTTAGCGGGGTGGGGTTTTTTTTTTTTTATTTTTTTTTTCGGGGGTGGATTTTGTTATGTTTTTGGGGGCAGGCGCGGGTTTATTCTTTTTTTTTTTTTTGTTCTTCCAGGGCTAGGGTTAGGGTTAGGGTTAGGGTTAAGTTTAAGTTTAAGTTTAAGTTTAGGTTTAAGTTTAAGTTAGGGTTAGGGTTGAGTTTTTTTTTTTTTTTTTTTGTTTTTTTTTTTTTTTTTTTTTTTTTCTTTTTTCTTTTTTAGGGTTAGGGTTAGGGTTAGGGTTAAGGTTTTTTTTTTTTTTTTTTTTTTTTTTTTTTTTTTCTTTTTTAGGGTTAGGGTTAGGGTTAGGGTTAGGGTTAGGGTTCTTAGGGTTTTTTTTTTTTTTTTTTTTTTTTGGGTTAGGGTTGGGTTTTTATTTTTTCTTTTTTAGGGTTAGGGAGGTTTGTTTTGTGGCGGCGGGAATGTGGGGTTTTATCTCTCCTGTTATTTTTTGTGGGTTTTGGATGTTTTTTCTTGGCTTTTTCTTTTGGTTTTTTTTGGTTCGGTCGGCAGCAGGAGACGACCCAAGTTTTTTTTTTGGTATTTCTCGTTTGGGGTTGCTTTTTGTTTCGGTAGCGGGTTTTTTCGGGTTTGTTGCTCGGCTGGCGTGTGAAAAGACCCTTACAAAGACTTTCACAGCCTGAAAATGCTATATCTCAGGCGAATTTCCTATTGCGCTTGTACTTTGTTGTTGTTTTTTGTTTGCTTGTTGTTATTTGTTGTTATTGTTGTTTCTTCTTTATCCCTGTTTTGTGTTGTGTTTCTGTGTGTGTGTGTGTGTGGTGTGTGTGTGTTTGTGTGTGTGTGTTGGGGGGAGGAGGGGGGGGGCTAGTGAATGATGAAATTTTTTGGGGCGTTTTTTTT
Organism: Coryphaenoides rupestris; assembly: GCA_002895965.2. NCBI lineage: Eukaryota > Metazoa > Chordata > Actinopteri > Gadiformes > Macrouridae > Coryphaenoides > Coryphaenoides rupestris. The sequence goes on from PIJE02003889.1 coordinate 6,970, forward strand.
GTGCTATGTTTCTTGTGGGTGGGGTGTGGTTTATTTTTCTTTCGGGGTTTGTTTTTTATTTTTTTTTGGGACTTTTTTTTTGGGGTGGTGCTCGTTGTTTTTTTTTAGGGGATGGATTTTGTTTGGGGTATCTGCACGGTGAGTCTTGGGGTCTTATGGATGCATTATTGCTTGGTACCTGGTATATATAATTTCTTATTTACTGTATGGGCGGGATAGTGGATCTGCAATGTTTTTCTTGCCTGGGATATGCATCACTTTAATCAGAATCAGAATCAGAATTGCTTTATTCGCCAAGTAGTTTTCACATACGAGGAATTTGCTGTGGTTGTTGGTGCATACAGACAGTATAATAGATAAGAGTTAAAAAGCATTAAAAAGCAAGTAGTGCAAAAACGACGCATAAATATAAAATAAAGTAGAATAGTATGAATGGTATATACAATACAGAATGATTTCTGAATGATGGGATATTTACAATACAGAAAGTCGTACGGTTGCAGGCGGAGTACCCACCTCTCAATGCGGGCACAGGGTTTGGAGTATGGTCCGTATATTACTTCTAGGGGCTTATGGTCGGTTACTAAAGTGAACTGTCGGCCATAAATATACGGATGCAGTCTCTCACATGCCCACACAAGAGCCAGGGCCTCTCGTTCAGCTTGCGAGTACTTACGCTCACAATCACTCAGACTACGACTTACATAATATATTGGCACCTCTTTCCCCTTTTGGATTTGAACTAGCACCGCCCCTAATCCCACAGGGCTTGCATCAGTGATTACTTTGGTCTGTGAATCCTTATCAAAATATGCTAAAGTACCTGCTCTTGCTAGTTCGTTCTTGAGTGCGTTGAATGCATCTCTCTGTTCCGTGCCAAACTCGAATGGTGCGTCTTTTCTTGTTAGACGTCGCAGCGGCTCTGATAACGTTGCAAATTGTGGTATGAACCTACTGCTGTATCCGACCAGTCCTAAGAAGCTCCTCACTTCCTCGGCGCTCTCTGGTTCACGAGCTTCAGCCACAGCTCGCACTCTCTCGGCGGTCGGTCCGATGCCTTTCTCGGATAACAAGATGCCCATGAAGACCAACCTGTCCATGTTGTACTGGCATTCGTCCGGGTTCAGGGTCAGGCCTCTCTCCATCAGCCTGTTCAGAGCGGCATGGAGATGTCTGTCGTGTGTCTCTTGGTCTGGTCCGTGTACTATTATGTCGTCGGAGATATTTTCAACTCCTTCTATCCCCGCCAGTGCGTTTGCCACCTCGTGCTGATATTGCTCGCTGGCTGAGCACACACCGAAAATCAGCCGCTTGTACTGGTACACTCCATTGTGTACTGCGAAGGTTGTGATACCTCTCGACTCTGGGCTCAGTTCTAGCTGATGGTATCCCCACTTTAGGTCTAGCTTACGAAACACAGTTGATCCATTCAAGCCTTGCAGGATCTCGTCCACGGTTGGAATGGGGTACCTTTCTCTCACTATCGCCTGGTTTGCCCGTCTCATGTCCAAGCATAGTCTCACATCATTATCTGGTTTTGGTACGATAACCACAGGGTTTACCCAGGGGGTAGGGCCATTTACTGGTTCTATAATGTCCATGTCTATCAGTTGTTTTATCTTGGACTCTACTGCCCCCCGGAGGTTGAATGGTATACGCCTTAGAGGCTGTGCTACAGGCTTCACGTCTGGGTTGATGTATAAGCTCACCTGCTTTGAGTTCAGTTTTCCAACCCCTTGGAATAGCGCTGGGTACTGCCTTTCTAGTGACTGCTTTGTGTCCACTACGGCTGCAACATCAACTCCTATTTTCAAGACTCCAATCCTCATAGCTGTATCTCTTCCTAGTAAAGCCTCACCTTTACCCTTAACCACCACAAACTCTGTCTGTTCTGTTCTGTCACCTATTGTGATCTCGCATTTGAATGCACCTTTAATGGGCAGTGGTTCACTAGCGGCATAAGAATATAACCTCTTTTCTGCCTTGGGAACATATGACTGACATTTTATGCTTTTTCTCTGACATGTTACACTCTTTTACAACAAATGCAAATTCATCTTGTTCTTCTACATTCCTCACACCCTGTTTTGACTCTTTAGACTTGGTACGACAAACCGTTGCGAAGTGGTCTTTCCCTTTACATTTACGGCAAGTCTGTCCACGAGCGGGGCAATTTGGATCTTTCCCGAAGTGATCCGTGTGTCCACATCTGTACATCTACACTTCTTCTCGTTTCCTCCGTCCGATGGCTTCCATCTGGAATGTTCTTTGAACCGTGTCCCACGTCTCCCTTCCTTTTGTGCAACGTGGTGAACAGTTTCTATCTCCGACTTGGTTGCGCCCGACATTGCCGCCATTTGAGTTTCAATTTCTTCACACTGCGAGGCAAGTTGCAGTGCGCGCACGAGCGTCAAACCGGCGCCTTCCTCTAGCAGTTTTCTTCTCACATACATCGACGTGCACCTGCTCAATATAGCATCTCTTATCTGGTTATTCACATCTGCACCATAACCACAGTCCTTAACAGCTAATCGCAGACGAGTAGCAAACTGCTGAATGGTCTCGCCTGAGTTCTGAGTCAACTTCTGAAAAGTCTGACGAGCGAACGCAGCATTCACCTGCGGCACGAAGTATTCGTTCAAGGCTCTGACCGCTCCATCATAATCTGTCGCCGGCTCTGTGTCTGGTAGTGTCTGGAAGATGTCTTGTACATCTGGGCCAGCAAGGTGCAAAAGCAAAGCCCTTCTTCTCTGCTTCGTAGCATCTGTAGCGCCGTCACCCAAAATCAGTCCCTTGCCGTCCGCAAATAGCTCGAACGAATTTCTCCATGTTTAGCTATCTTAACTCACTTTTAGTTAACTAAACTTTTACTTTCGCCATATCCTCGTCGCCATTGTTATGTCTGCCTCACTTAATTAGATCAGACATTTATATTGCTAGCTCTTGGCTAAAAGAATCACGCAGCTACCCCGTTCATGTTCTTTATTTCAACTCCCGTGCATAGCATTACAATCCATGACGTCACACACTACGGATGGTCTCAGGGTTATTATAAACTCAAACATCACAGTTACATGGACATCATTTTGATAGATAAACAAAACAATGAATGCCATTGTCTTTTAAATAAACTACATTAAAGACACGATTGTTCCTCGTATGACATCATCGTATGACGTCATCATGGACACGTTGGTAACGTTGGAAACGTTCTAAACATTAGAAAGCTCAGCAGCAGCTCAGCTCATTCACTGCTGAGCGTTCAGAAGAGACACACAGAAGTTTTCTGCTCCTCCCTAAGACACTTTGTACGAGTTTGTGTTGCCTGTCGTCCTCTCCCCCCTGGTGTCTCACGTCGGGGGGTCTCAGTGGGGGGTCCCTGCCTGCTGCTGCTATTTGGTGGTGTCCACTCGACGTCGTCGTTGCTCGCGGGAGCAGACATGGACGCTCACTTGGCCTGACTGCCTCCTTTCTTATATTCTCATATCCTTATATCCAAAAACAAGTGTATCCACTTGTTTTTCTTAAGTTATAATACTACTACTATTATGACAGTTATGAAGTCTTGTACATCTTCTCATCTCATCATCTGTGTAAATGATTATAATTTGGCCCTTATGGGATTGTTGTTGTCTTTTTTTTTTCTCCAACTAGAGTTACTGAGAGAACTTGAGGAAGAATTCCAACCCATCTTTGCCAAGATGGACAATTTCCTAGTGGAAAAAGGCATTGGGAAAGGAACCTTCGGTATCGTGTTGAAATGTCTAGACCAGACCAATGGAGAACATGTGGCCGTCAAAAAGTTTGCTGAACTCAACAGCAGCAAGCTGGAGAAAGCCATTGCCTGTGAATATACACTGATAGCGGTAAACAAAACAACTATTTTGATTCACCTCTCTATAGACTATAGCCTAAATATTGTCTCTTAATTATGCATTCTACAAGTGCCCCATTTCTATGCTCTTTTCCTTCTGTTTAACAGGGACTGAAGCACGACAACGTGACCAAAGTCCTGTCACACTTCCTAGAGGAAGGGCGCCTGCACCTGGTCTTCGAGCTGATGGATCACAGCATCGACAACGACATCAAGGAATCACACAGAGCGGGCCTGGATGCCCAGCTCCTGAGGAAGTACACGTTTCAAATCCTGCAAGGCATGGAGTGCATCCACAACGTCAACGTAGGTTATCAATGGTGGAAAGTTACTAAGTACATTTACTCAAGTACTGTTCTTAAATACACATTTGAGTCTGAGTTTGCGTGTGTACTGTAAGTTACACGTCATCCAATTACACAAATAAGATTTTGTGTTGTGCACCATAGACACAGAAAGCATTGGCAACAACTGCAAGCTGTTTTCCCACCATATCACTCATGCAGATAAATAATAATAGAGGTTAAAAAATGACAAAGTTCCCCCTTAAGACTTGTGATTGTTTTGTTCTGTACAATTGTTTAATTTACCAGATCATCCACCGGGACATAAAACCAGGGAACCTGCTGGTATCTGGCTCCGGCGTGGTCAAGGTGGCGGACCTGGGCTGTTGTCGTGAGGTGACAGACCTAGGCTGTACTCCTGAGGTGCACCCCAACATATTTGTGTGTGTTGAGAGATTTTATTGATCTACTTTCTTACGTTTTGCGGGGGGTCAACCTGTCACGACTAAGCAGCCGCAGGTCCGGACCACGTGGCGGTGTGAGCTCTATCCCGGAGCCATTTGGGGATGACACAGCAGTGAGTGTATCCCTGGTGGGGTTTTATGTCGTCGCCGGTGGATGATCCATGGTAATATTAATATCAATTTTGTTTTACGTAGAACATTATATTACAAGTCAGCGAGAGTTTCTTTGGTCTTTTTAGTGTGTTGTGAGGAGATTTGTGCATTTTTTTTTATTATTGCTTTTGCATATTATTATTTTATCTGGGGGAACTTTGTCATTTTTTAACCTCTATTATTATTTATCTGCATGAGTGATATGGTGGGAAAACAGCTTGCAGTTGTTGCCAATGCTTTCTGTGTCTATGGTGCACAACACAAAATCTTATTTGCGTAATTGGATGACGTGTAACTTACAGTACACACGCAAACTCAGACTCAAATGTGTATTTAAGAACAGTACTTGAGTAAATGTACTTAGTAACTTTCCACCATTGATAACCTACGTTGACGTTGTGGATGCACTCCATGCCTTGCAGGATTTGAAACGTGTACTTCCTCAGGAGCTGGGCATCCAGGCCCGCTCTGTGTGATTCCTTGATGTCGTTGTCGATGCTGTGATCCATCAGCTCGAAGACCAGGTGCAGGCGCCCTTCCTCTAGGAAGTGTGACAGGACTTTGGTCACGTTGTCGTGCTTCAGTCCCTGTTAAACAGAAGGAAAAGAGCATAGAAATGGGGCACTTGTAGAATGCATAATTAAGAGACAATATGTTGGCTATAGTCTATAGAGAGAGGTGAATCAAAATAGTTGTTTTGTTTACCGCTATCAGTGTATATTCACAGGCAATGGCTTTCTCCAGCTTGCTGCTGTTGAGTTCAGCAAACTTTTTGACGGCCACATGTTCTCCATTGGTCTGGTCTAGACATTTCAACACGATACCGAAGGTTCCTTTCCCAATGCCTTTTTCCACTAGGAAATTGTCCATCTTGGCAAAGATGGGTTGGAATTCTTCCTCAAGTTCTCTCAGTAACTCTAGTTGGAGAAAAAAAAAAGTATCCAATGTCAAGCAAGACATTATGGCAACAACAACAATCCCATAAGGGCCAAATTATAATCATTTACACAGATGATGAGATGAGAAGATGTACAAGACTTCATAACTGTCATAATAGTAGTAGTATTATAACTTAAGAAAAACAAGTGGATACACTTGTTTTTGGATATAAGGATATGAGAATATAAGAAAGGAGGCAGTCAGGCCAAGTGAGCGTCCATGTCTGCTCCCGCGGGCAACGACGACGTCGAGTGGACGCCACCAAATAGCAGCAGCAGGCAGGGACCCCCCACTGAGACCCCCCGACGTGAGACACCAGGGGGGAGAGGACGACAGGCAACACAAACTCGTACAAAGTGTCTTAGGGAGGAGCAGAAAACTTCTGTGTGTCTCTTCTGAACGCTCAGCAGTGAATGAGCTGAGCTGCTGCTGAGCTTTCTAATGTTTAGAACGTTTCCAACGTTACCAACGTGTCCATGATGACGTCATACGATGATGTCATACGAGGAACAATCGTGTCTTTAATGTAGTTTATTTAAAATTATCTAATTGCTATTCATTTGTTTTTGTTATTTTCTATCTTATATAATTGTTCATGTATGTCCATTACTACTGTTGATGTTTTTGAGTTTGAAATTAAAGCCCTGAGACCATTCCTGTAGTGTTTTTTGGTTATGTTCTTTGGATTGTGAATCTAAGCACGGCGGAGGGAAAGATAAGAAGCGGATTCGAACGGTTTTGTAGGGCATTTTCTCTATTTTTTCTTGTCTCATTATTCTTTTTTTACCTATATTATTGCTAGGCAATATCTAAGATTGGTCTTGTATTTTTGCTAACTGAAGTGAGTATCGTTCTGAAGGAGAGAATAAGAGCAAATAAAACCCCATGGTTGGATTAAGTGCATCGGCGGTGCCCCCCTCGCTAAGCTAATGGGTTTATTTTGACAGCGTTAATTGTCATAATTGTGGAAATGGCGCCTCTGACATGTGCACCCGGTAAGGCGACAAGGAGGAGGAGGAGGAGGAGGAGGAGGAATTGTTGCTCGCTTGATGAAAGCCGCTGTCACACACACACTTCATTTCAACGAGCTAATGCACTTTTTTTTTTTTTTTGCTCGTCCCCCCCGAGTCTTATTGGTGTGGGGGGGGGGGGGGGGGGTGGAGACTGGGGTGTGGGGACGGCAGTCTGGGGACCGTGGTATGGTCACTGCATTGTGGGGACTGTTGTGTTGGACCGCGGTTTGGGGACTGCAGTGTGAGGAACGCAGTGCGGGGACTGCAGTGTGAGGACCGTGGTACGGTCACTGCATTGTGGGGACTGTGGTGTGGGAACGCGGTTTGGGGACTGCAGTGTGAGGAACGCAGTGTGGGGACTGCAGTGTGAGAACCGTGGTGTGGGGACTGCAGTGTGAGGACCATGGTGTGGGGACTGCAGTGTGGGGACTGCAGTGTGAGGACCGTGGTGTGGGGACTGCAGTGTGAGGACCATGGTGTGGGGACTGCAGTGTGGGGACTGCAGTGTGAGGACCGTGGTGTGGGGACTGGCAGTGTGGGACCGTGGTATGGTCACTGCATTGTGGGGACTGTTGTGTTGGACCGCGGTTTGGGGACTGCAGTGTGAGGAACGCAAGTGTGGGGACTGCAGTGTGAGGACCGTGGTACGGTCCACTGCATTGTGGGGACTGTGGTGTGGGAACGCGGTTTGGGGACTGCAGTGTGAGGAACGCAGTGTGGGGACTGCAGTGTGAGAACCGTGGTGTGGGGACTGCAGTGTGAGGACCATGGTGTGGGGACTGCAGTGTGGGGACTGCAGTGTGAGGACCATGGTGTGGGGGACTGCAGTGTGGGGACCGTGGTATGGTCACTGCATTGTGGGGGACTGTTGTGTTGGACCGCGGTTTGGGGACTGCAGGTGTGAGGAACGCAGGTGGGGGACTGCAGTGTTGAGGACCTGGTTTTACGGTTCACGCTTGTTGGGGACTTGTGTTGTAGGGAACGCGGTTTGGGGACTGCAGTGTCGAGGAAACCAGTGGGGGGAACTGCAGTGTGAGACCGTGGTGTGTTGGGACTGCAGTGTGAGGACCATGGTGGCGGATGCAGGTGTGGGGAATCTGCAGTGTTGAGGACCATGGTGTGGGACGGACAGTGTGGGGACTGAGTGTGAGACTGCAGTGTGGGGACTTGCAGTCGTGAGAACGCAGTGTGGGATGCCAGTTGTTGTTGTTTTGAAGGACCGTGGTACGGTCACTGCCATTGTGGGGACTGTGTGTTGGGAACGCGGTTTGGGGACTGCAGTTGATGAACGCGCAGCCTGTGGGGACTGCAGTGTGAGAAAACCGTTGGTGTGGGGACTGCAGTAGTGAGGACCATTGATGGGGACTGCAGTGCTGGGGGACGTGCCAGTTGTGAGGACCATGGTGTGGGGACTGCAGTTGTGGGGACTGCAGTGTTGTAGACGCGTGGTGGTGGGGACTTGCAGTTGATGGAACGCATTATCAATTGGGGGACATGTGGTGTGGGAAACACGTTTTGGGACTGCAGTTGAGGAACGCAGTTGTGGGGGACTGCAGTGTGAGGAACGCCCGGTGTGGGGACTGCAGTGTGAGAACCGTGGTGTGGGGACTACAGTGTGAGACCATGGTGTGGTGGGACGCTCGTGTGAGGGAACGCCAGTGTGGGGACTGCCATTTGTGAGGATCGCATTGTGGGGACTGGCAGTGTGAGGAACGTTAGTGTGGGGACCTGCAGTGTGAGGATGCCAGTGTGGGATTGCAGTGTGAGGAAGCAGTGTGGACTGTGGCAGTGTGAGGAATTGCAGTGTGGCGTTAGCGAAGTTTCACAGTTATTGCCAGGCACACATTTTTTTTTTTGTGATGATTGGTTTTTTTTTTCCAAGAAATTTCGAAAGTTTTTTCCTCCCCCTTGCCTGTTGTTTCCTGCTCGGATTGTAACTGTTAATGAACGGCCGGACCAGCAATGGCTCTGATTTGACACCAACCACCAACCACCCCCCCCTCCCAACCTCCCACTCACCCAACCACAGAAACCACACTGACAGCGAAGCAAATTAACAAACAGCGTTGAGCTTCTGATGATATACTCTGAAAAATGTTATCTGAAAAATTACAGCAAAAAAAAACCAACTTTTCAATTTCCATTGTAACATATAATTGGAATATTGGTAGTTATTTCAAAGTCAAAGTGACCCCCCCCTTTTGGTCCCCTTTGAAGTCCAGAAAAGATACGGGGGTGGACCCGACCAGCAAACCAGGCGAAACGTCGTACACCCCAACACCCCGGCAAGCCGAATACAAGCTGTGCGGTGTGTGTGTGTGTAGTGTGGCGGGGGATCGGGTGGGGGCTGGGGATTTGATAATCCACACAACAATGCCACGTTCAGCAAACAACCAAGTACCACATTCACAACACAGATGATTTACACATTTCAAAAGGCAAACCGTGTGTGTGTGTGTTGTGTTGTGTGTGTGGTGTGTTGTGCGTTGAATGGTATTCTGCGTTGTGTTGTGCGTGTGTGCATGTGTGTGTCCGTGTTTGCGTATGTGTGGTGTGTTGTGTGGCCAAATGCTAGTTAAACAGTAGCCTGAATTATCTGGAGGGATGTGTGAGGCTGAGAGAGAGTGCAGGGGCCCGGGGGAGGGTGTAGATGAAGATTTGGGGTAAAAACTATACTGTCTCTCTCTCTCTACTCGGATCTCTCCTCTCTCTCTCTCTCTCGTCTCCTCTCGTCTCCTCTCTCTTGCTCTCTCTTCTCAGCTCAAGGTCGTGATGAACGGAATTTAATAAATCGGCTCGCGAAGTTACGCGACGAGTCCCGCGCGCGCGAGTCTGTTTATTAGACCCGGCGTTAGTACTTTCATTATGAACTTGTCAATGGTCTATCGATAACCCAAATCCCCCCCTCCACCCCCCTCCACCCCCCCCAAACCTCCTCCCAAAAAAATCTATGCACAAAACAAAAACAAAAACCAAAACAGAAAAATCCTGGAAAAAAAATCAATTAAAGACGAGAGGAAGGGCTAAAAAAAGGAGGCCAAGTACCACCCGTTCTAAATAGTTTTTTTTTTCTTCCTTCCTCCTGCGTTCTTGTTTTTAAATTGGCTTTTTTCCCCCTCCGAGATAGATTGATAAATTACGCTGAATCTAAATTAGGTCGTCGGGACACCCGCCAACGCAAATATTTTTAAAAAAATGTGTGTCAAGAATGTTCTAATTAGCTTGGACGGTAATTAAAGAGGTCTCACGCAGGCGTCATTAATCTTCCCGCGGAACCTGTTTGATGTTTTGCATACTGAGCTGTCATTGCAAAGTCATTAAAAAAATTCATAACGCCTTTCTTTGTGCCCGGTTTTATCATGCACGGGCGGCTATTCTCTCTCGGCCGCCCGCCTCCTAACCCCCCCCCACCCCCCCCCCCCCCCCCCCCCCCCCCCCCCCCCCCCCCCCCCCCCCCCCCCCCCCCCCCCCTACCCCCCCGCCCCCGTGGCACACCCACACACAACACACACTACAAACACATCACCAACCCCCCCTTGTTCCTTACATCCCCTCTTCACACCACACCACTACGCCAACAACACACGGCACCACACCACCACAGCACTGACTCATAAAAACCAGCCCCCCTCGACCCCCACATGCTGGCCAAGTTTCTAAAACCATCACAAGAGAGGGCTCCTCCTCTCTCAAGCGAAATCTGCGATATAATCTACTTTTTGTTCCCGCCCTTTCTATTCAACAATCTATTGTGCACAGACGACTATGACACAAAGTTTTTTATCCACTTTATCGTCGTCGTGATCGTACTCCTGTGTGTGTTAGTGTGTTGACGAACGTGTTTGTGTGATGTGTGATGTGTCATGATATGTGTGTGGCTGTGTCATGTCTCGTTGCGCCTCGTGTGTGTGCGTGTGCCAAATGTGTGTGCACTGTGTGTGTGTGTTGTGTGTCGGTGTGTGTGTGTGTGCCGGTATCGCGTTTCAAGACTTGCACGCAACCGGTGGACCCCAAACACCCCCCCTCCCTCCCCTCCTCTCCCCTCTCCTTCCCCGTCTTCCCTCCGCTCCTCACTCTCTTTCCTCCTCTCCTCCTCCTCCTCCTGCCTCTTCATCCTTCCTCTCCCTTCTTTCGTCCTCTCCTCCTTCCCTCTCCCGCAATGCCCACTCCCCCTCTCCCATTCTTCTTCCTCTCTGCTTCTTCTTCTTGTTCTTCTTCGCCTTCTCCTCATCTCTCCTTCCCGCTCCCCTCCTCTGCCCTCCCTCCCCTTTCTTTTCTCCTGCCTCTCCTCCTGACCCCAACGCCGCTCTCCCTTTTCTCTTCCTCCTCTTCTTCTTATTCTTCTCCTTACTTCTTTCTTCTCCTTCTTTCTCTTCTTTTCTCTCCTCTCCTCGTCCTTCAACCGCCTCTCCCCAACGACCCCTCTCCATCTCCCTTTTCTCTTCTCCTCCTCTTCTTTCTTTCTTTCTTCTTCTTCCTCCCTCTTCTTTCTTCTTCTTTCTTCTTCTCCTTCCTCTCCTCCCCTCCTCTTCCCTCCTCCTCTCCTCCTCTCCCAAATTGCGCCCTTCTCCCTCTCCCTTTCTTCTTCCTCTTCTTCTTCTTCCCTTCTTCTTCTTCTTCTTCGTTTGTGCTTCTTCTTCTTCTCCTCCGTGGTTCTTTTTTCTCTCTTTCTTTCTTGAGAGCACAGAATTACATCGACGGTATCAAATTAAATTCTTACTTGCAAGCGCAGCTCATTCGACGTGTGAAACGACACATGCGTCCGCCGTCGTGTCAGCGTTCTCGCAGAGGACGGGGGAAAAAAACACGAAAAAAAGAAAAAAAAATAAAATAAAGAAAAGAAAGAAAAAGATGAAAAGAAAAGAAAAAGAAAAGACAAGAAAAAAGAAAGAAACGAGATGAATACAAAAAAACAGAGAGGGGAGAGAGGACACACACACACACAGGCACACGCACACACACACACACACACACACAAAAACACACACGATGCACAACACACACACGCAACACACACACACAGGCACACACACACACACACACACACACACACACGGACGTCCGCGTCATTCCATTTGTCCTCTGTTAATTAGATCCGCACACACGGCACACACGCACACACGCACGCACCACACACACACACACACGCACACCACACACAGCATCGGCCCATCTTAAATCAGTTCATGCCCGTCAATATGAGACATAATTAATAGTTACTAATAATAATTAATAATAATAATTAATTAATAATAATAATAGGGAATGATAATATTAATAATAACAACACAACAAACACAAAAAAGGCTTGACGTGCTCTGCGGCCCCGACGCTGGTCCACTTGGTTGTTATGTGTCGACAGATTAGCTGCCCCTAAAGGCAGCCCAGGTGTAAATACACGTCCTTGTTTGTTGATATTATGGCATGCGTATGAGTGTTGGTGTTGCTTTTTATTGTACGTATGGATGGGTAGGATGATGGATGGATGGATGTGTTGCGAGTGTGTTAACGCTAATATAAGGTGTTACGTTACTCAGATATACTATTTATGCACACTGAGGTGTTACAAACACAGTTGTAGTGCGTGTGCGTGGCGTGCGGTGTGTGTGTGTTGTGTGTGTGTGTGTTCACCCATCCGTGGGCAGAAGGGAACCCAGAGCCGCGGTGCTAATATTAGCCCTCAGCCATCACGGTGTAGCATGTAAGTCTATGTAGTGACACACTAGACGTCATGCTACCAACACACACACACACACACACACTGTCCACACACCACACACGCACACACACACACACACACACCACAGCACATGGGAATATGCTGGGAATAGATTTATGTCAGATGGCATTATAATATTTAGCAGGACATGGGCGGCATTTTTATTTTATTACGGCTATGTCTTACATAATATTCTTTTAAATTTCAGTTATGATTCGTTCTTGCTGGAAATGTTTAAGGTGTATTTAAATTGATCTTTTCCATTCAAAATTCAATTGCAGTATAAAGTAAAGGCCGACCAGTCGAAAAGTAAAAGTAGCCTTTTTTTGCATATATAATATTTTAAAAACTAACTTCAAAAAACAAACGGACACTAAATGCGTTCCTTGGACTGCATGGCCTGGGCCAAGATTGTTTCCAGCATTATAATGCCGAACTTTTTTTTTTCTCCCCGTTCAGTTTGTTAATTAAAAAGAGGCCAGCGGGTTCGAATCATTCCTGCTACCCTAACCCTCGAAAAAACTAGCGAACGCTCACGCTCACGATCCCGACGACTTTTGTGTCCGATCAGCGAGCGTGAGACGAGGGCAAAAACACACCGCGCCGCAGACCGCTACCGCGCTGCCGCGCAGGCTTGTCAATACAATACAAAAAAAAAAAAAACGTTCATCTTCAGAAGAGAGAGACTGCACAAAATTGCCAATACAGAGAACGGAATCAGGCACGGCGGTTTGTTCTTTGAATGCTGAGCCGTGTTAAATTGTATTGTGTTTTGTGTTGCAGTTGCGGTAACGAGACATCCGTTTACAATTGTTCCAAATGTTGTTGTTTTTTTTTATCAATGTCTCCTTGGAGGAACACACCTCTTGTTTTTTGTAGCCGCCTTCGTCGTTTCGTTTCGAACATTTTTTTTTATTTTCGTTCATTTTTATCTGTTTATTTTTTCTTAAGCAGCTGTTGGTCTCTGTTGTCTCTCTGCGGCGTTGGAAACTGGTACAAAATGATACCGGACGTAATCGGTTGTGAATAATCACAATTTTCGTTAACTCCTGAATATTTTCATTTCATTTTGTTCATTTCAATTTTTATTTATTTGCAACTCATGGTCACATTGTACAACGCACATGACCGAAAAGGAGCAGGCGAGAAGAAAAGTCTTCAGAAAATGAATGTAAAAAATGCAACATTTTCAAACATTTTCTACTTAAATATATGAAATGTACAAATAAGGACAAATACTGATATACTATCCATGGAATATTAGACTTCGTCTAAATGCCATTATGAAGGGCAGGCTGCATGCTGTGGTGCTTTCACTCACGCCC
>PIJE02003889.1:23265-28265 GCA_002895965.2 Coryphaenoides rupestris
GTGTGTGTGTGTGTGTGTGTGTGTGTTGTGTGTGTGTGTGTGTTACTGTAGTGTGTGTGTACTGTGGGCACTGGGCACTGGACTAGTAGTATAGTAGTATAGTAGTATACTAGTATAGTACATATTTGGGCCAGTAGAGCGGATGTTTGTGGAGAGACATACATTACTGTAGATAAATTAAGAGATGGATAATGAAAGACATGTATAGATAGGTAGACAGATAGATTGACAGACTACGTACAGTTAGGGTAGGCTGGGGTAAGATGAGACATTTATTTTTATTTTTAATTACTAAGGCAAGGGAAATATTTGTTTTGTTTGCAACAATAATGCCTATTTATACCTTAGTGCCTCCCTGGCAAGCAATACATTATATCTAGCTAATACCGTTTTCAAGTTATGACCTTGGGGGATACAAGGCGTGTCTACTTTTGAAAAATAACAGCCTTCAACTTAAGGGTCTTAATATCGAGGCCAGGTCTCTACTACATCGCAGACACAACAAAGCTGACTCTCGAGACCAAGCACTCTGTGTGAATTTATACGAAAAAGAACACCTCCTAATGACGACTAAGGCCAACATCACACACAGATACCACGATCGCATTAACCACGTCAGAGGCGTATCCAAATAACCATGCAAGGAACCAGGACGACCATCACTGACCACACTCACATCAGCCACATGTTTGATGGACCTTACGCATCGTCAACTACACAAGTCTTCATACATAGTGTTTCACTAAAAAAAAAACATATCCATTTAATCGAGCACACAGACACATCTTATCCTCACGTACCAATCACACATCTACCACACCCATACTGCTCCTAGGTTGAGATTGGAGTCACTGTGATCATTCTCTCAGCTTCTCCGTGTCGAAGCATAAAAAAGGTCTCAGTTTTTCGTTCTCCGGGTTTAGTGCCCTTTAAATTAAATTGTGCTAATTGATGTTTTGTAATAAGACTCTGAACGACAGTGTTCAAAACAGACGAGTTCGCCTCTCAATAGGTGAGGTTATTCGACGCATTAGATCGGTTTTAGGGGCCCACATAAGGCCCTCTACAGGAAGAGGGCCCTGTGTGGCCGAAACATTGAAGGAATACATTTTGGTAACTGTTTTCTACACTGCGTTTAGACCATTTACTTCTTGAATTGTTATTTTTATTGTCTGGAAGCGGTTGAGGATATTTTAGATGCGTGTTAAATTAAATACAATTAAATGCAACATGAAACCATGGGCTCAACATGCCCCAGCTTACTGGCACAATGTACCCCACACCGCCCCGCCTTTAAATGAGTTCACACAATACCTCAGGCCCAATCCTATGCTGGCTTTCTAGCCTCATATCATAGCTTATATAGTCTACAACTACAATTTGATATAGCTGAAAATGTTTCTACTTCTGTTCACATGCCAGACTCATGATACTAGAATTGGGAAAAATTTAGAAATGATGGGGAAATAACTATATTTTGGACATAGCTCAGTTACCACGTTTATAGGTCCTGTGAAATGACACTATCTTCCTGGAAATGTCATCTGACTGTCTTTGCAAAATGTTTGGACACCCCTGGTCTAGATAATAGGGGTGGCTCAACTTAGACACTGGCTCAACTAGACCCAGACTACCCTACATGTGAGAAGGTTTTATCATGAGGCTATAGCCATCACACAGCACTCAAAATGAAACAACCATACTGAAATGAAAGACTTGTTTGCTAAAAAAATACCTTTCTTGAGAACCCATCAATGCCCCCAAAGATGACGATGTTGTACCTGGTTGGAGTAAACAGGCCTTTAATTACAGGTGTTACTGCATAATTTCATACACAATTGTCAATGCATTGAAAACACACCTACCTAATGAGTTTGTGGTTGGTATCCACATGCACAAGAGAAAGGGGGGCCCGCACAGAGTAACTTCTCCTCACCACGCAGCCAAACTCAGTTATTCTGGATAAGATCCCAACTGCATCCACTCGGTGCATTGACGCCTTCAGTCTGCTCCATTGAATCCTGTGACCTAATGACTGCAATCTTCCCATAACCATTCTATAGCCCACATAGGGCATTTGAGCCTTAATGCTAGACACCACAATATCAAGCTCCTGGTCACTCATCGTGCTGTAAGATTGTCCGATCGAAACACCAAATTCTCTCATCCTACGAAAAACTGTACTTGTGGAGTCTGAGAACTATTGTGTGAATGGTCAATTTGAAGTGGCCGTGGTTAATGAGCTTTCCGCCGGCTCGGAAGTTTGCTGCTGTGGGCAGGGCCTTTGAGTTCTGCGCTTGAGTTCTCGAAATGTTCATGAAATGTCCAGTTCTCGCAGCCCTGGGTGAGAGAACAAAGTTCTCGCGGAGTATGGAGCAGCCTTAACCTGAGGTCGTTGAGGAGGGTCTGCCATCCCACAGTTGACGATGCCTCTCACAGTAACACAACTGAAAGTCTGAAAGAGCCCTTACCTTAGCTAACTTGTCTAGCCTACTTCTTTTTGAGGGTAGCTATCGTAGCTATGCGTCTTACCTACCCAACCAATGAGATTGCAGGGAATCAGTAATGATTGGATTGGTCCAATTTGATGGCCAGTTACATTTGGGCAAATGCATTTCCGGTGAATTCTTATTGGCTGGACTTTTGACAGTAATATTTCAGTTGAAAAAATCTGTTTATCTCCGCGCACACGGATTTATCTCCATGTGTGAGCAGAGAAAGCGTTGAGCGCGAGTGCTTTGCAAACTGAGAGCGTGCAGACAGGGTTGTGAGTCTGAGGACCATACATTTGAGTGTGAGCACATGAAATCCGTGTGAGAACACATAAATCCGTGTGAGAGCAGGGGGAATTCTGCTCTCAAATTAATCTTCTGCGCACTCGACTTTTGACTCGATAATGACGCCATATTTAACGAAACACATAACTTGTCACTCTTGTGACAAGAAAGTGTGAACACTCTCGAATGCAGTAATCCCCCGATGCCAAAACATTAGGGAAGCAAGGATAGGTGCACCAGCACCATATACATATAGAGGGATCATTGTGGAACAGCATTTACGTGAAGGGCAGAATGTGCCCTTATGATTGTGTGCGTGGAAGCAAATTTTCTCTCTCACTCTGACCTCTTCTTCCTTCCTTCTTCCTTCCTTCTCTTCCTTCCTTCTTTCCTCCCTTCCTTCCTTCATCCCTCCCTCCTTCCTCCTTCCCTTCCTTCCTTCGTTCCTTCCTTCCTTCCTTCTTTGCCCCCCCCCCCCCTCTGCCCCTCAAGAGCGTGGAAACCTCCTTTTGAAAAACGACAATGGCGCTTCCAAACGCAAACCTGACACACCGTAAAGTACTTCAGAGAGAGCCCTCGAAGTGGAGCGAGAAAAGCAGTTTGGACAAACATGCGTTTCTCAACTAAACGCTTGGGGGCGGTTTCGCAGACAAGGCTTAAGCCTAGTCCCAGACTAAAATGCTGTTTGAGCTGTCTTAACTCCAAGTCACTACCACAGACTCATCTTAAAATAGTCATAGATTTAGCCTGTTCTGGATTAAACAAAGCCGATTGCAAGAGGGAGGATCAGAGCTACTCTGTGACTAAATTGAAGCTTAAATGAATCTTGCAAAGCTGTTTGTGAAAGGGGTCATGGACTGTTTGAGAGCATGGACTATTTGGAATATCTAAATGAAGACCAATATGCACTACAGGGGCCAGCCAGTCGAGTACTTGTGGATAGAAGTAATCCATTGAATCAGTTTGATTAAATAACTTTCCGAGACCGCTTTCGTATGTACAAAGAAAATGCATTGGAGATAATTACTTTGCTTGAGCCTAGACTTTCCCCTCTGTCTCAAAGAGGAAGGCCTGTATCCAGTTCTCTCCAAGTTCTGATTACTTTGAGGTTCTTGGCATCTGGAATCTTTTATCGTGAAAATTGTGATTTTAATATTGCACACTAATATTGAACAGTTCACATAGACAATACAGTGTGTTTATATTTGGCACATTCTTACCCTCCACCTGCAGGAGCCAGTCCCTCCAGTAAGCAATGGTCCTGGTTTCACCCCTCCTCCTGTTGGAGCCCCTGCAACAGCGTAGCAGCGATCTTCAACCATGGGTCCCATTCTCCAGTAACCTGCGATTCATGCGTGGCCGGGGAGACCAAACCGCCGTTTAATATGTTGCCCGTTTTATTTTTTTTTCAACTGCGGAGGTAAGTAGACTTTAAATATGTTGCGGCGGCGCGGAGGTCGCTTTTTCGGACGGGAAAAACTTAGAAACACACAAGCGCCTATTGTGAAAATGAATTGTGAACTACTCTCGAATGCAATAACCCCCCAACTACAAAACGGTAGGGAAGCAAGTAGAGGTGCACCAGCACAAGATACATACAGAGGGATCATTGGGCAATAGCGTCTTATGAGGTTATTGTGTGCGTGTGCTGCACGCGGCTCTTAATCCGTTGACTTTTTCCCAGGGGAGTAATGGAACAAAAAAGAAATTAGATGACTTTAATCACAGTTCAGTTCTTACAAAAGGTCAAATATCCTATTTTAATATCGTTGGTTAAGCAAAACCACATTCTAATCTGAGAAAAGCCTTCTGCACGAGATAAGTGCAGTTTGGACATCCATGCCTCTCGCGACTAAACGCTTGGTGTTTGATGCCTAAACCGATGTTGCCCCACTGTCTTATGATGTACTCATGCCCACACAAGCATTGGCAAGGTCGGATAAACGTTTCCATGAAAGTTGTGAAGACCCATCACCTTTTACTGTTTAACCGCTTAGAAACACACAAGCGCCTATTGTGAAAATGAATTGTGAACTACTCTCGAATGCAATAACCCCCCAACTCCAAAACGGTAGGGAAGCAAGTAGAGGTGCCCCAGCACAAGATACATACAGAGGGATCATTGGGCAATAGCGTCTTATGAGGTTATTGTGTGCGTGGCTGCAAAATGCGTTTCACACGGCCGTGAGTGAAAGCACCACAGCATGCAGCCTGCCCTTCATA
>PIJE02003890.1:0-12179 GCA_002895965.2 Coryphaenoides rupestris
GGGGGCCGGGGACCAGAGCCACGAAGCAGACCCATCCAGAGACCGCGTGGACAGCCCGGCGCCGGGGCAGCTGGACCGCGTGTCGGCCCCGGGCCTGCCTTTCACAACGTGCCACGCAGTTTGCGCGTGGAAGGACCCACATACGCACACACCCGACACGACGGGGGGGGGCTACGCGCGCATCGCTTGCGTGTTTTGTGCGTGTTGATGATTGCGTTATGTGCTTGTGCCCCGTGTGTTTGTGTGTGACTTTGTGTGTGTATGTGTGTAACGATCTGCCTCTGTCGACCCACGTGCCGGTTTCTTTTATTTCGCTTTTGTCGTTCACCTGTAGTTTGCTTTCTGCCCTTGTCTGTTGTCGGCCATTTTGTGTTCACCTGTTTTCTCGTTTGATTGTCACTTCCCTTTGTGTTTCGTTGTGTGTGTGTCTGTTCATTCACTGTTTCATTGTTTTATCAGTTGTCAGTTCCTCACTCGTTGTTGTCGTCCTCTGCGGTATCCTGACTGTTCATTCATGTTCCTCGTGTCGTGCTTTACCGCGCTCAGTTTTGTCTCTCTGTTCCGTTGATGAAATCATTTGTTTACCCCGCTGCTCGTGCGTGTGCGTGTGCGTGTGTGCGCGTGTGTGTGTCTGTGTGTGTGTGTACAACTCTTTGCCGCGAGGATTGATCCGACCACGATAGAGCCTCGATCGCATCCTCTCAGACGATACCGTTTGCCAGGAACAGGCCCATAGATACACAGTGAGTCAGCTACCCTGCCCGTATCACAATCCGGAGGCGGGCAACGCTCCCCTGGGGCAGGACACCAAGGAAAAAGGCGACACTCACCTTAATTTAAACCACTCTCCGGGCAAGAAAGGTGAGGAGGTGGAAGCACACAGAAGACATTTTCGAACAGAAATTCTGGTTAATATGGTTGTTTGTTACAGTTGAACGCTGTTATAATATTGTTCCTGTTTAGTACAGTTGAATACTGTTTTACAATTCCTGTTGAGTTCAGTTGAATACTGTTTTAATATTGTTCTGTTTAGTTCAGTTAAAAATTGTTTTATTAATGTTTGGCTGTGTCACTCTTGGCCTGTTGCTCTAGAATCTGACTCATGCACACAATGGCTTGTGTGTGTTTGTCTGTTGGACACACACTCACACACACCACACACACACGCAATGGTTTCCTATTACACAGACAGGAAGGAAAGCTGAATTAGCTGCTTCCTTCGGATTAAAGAGGTTCGTAGAATTCCAAACGAAACTAATCTGAGCTCACGTGAAACAGTGCACACAATAATCACGGTTTATGTGAAACAAATAGGAGTCATTTAAACCAAATAGAAATTCTGTTAAACAGGATATCCTTCATTTTGACTCTGAAACGTATCAATGACTTCAGATGCAATTCTTCACAACGATGTTTGTGATGTGTAGCTGTGAGCATATGACATATTTGGGAGCAAATTTGGAAGGCAGGCATCAGCTTGTATGTAGAATTTTAAAGAAAGCGCGCGCATGCATACACACACACACACACACACACACACACACACACACACAGATGTTAATCATCAAACGGAGATGTTTCACCAAGGTCAATATTAGGCCATTTAAGCACTGTATCAAACCTAAGGTGTGTGTGTGTGTGTGTGTGTGTGTGTGTGTGTGTGTTAAGCTCAGCGTGTAATGTACTGAACAAACTGATGGAAAACTACAGCCCATAATACTCCCAGCCCTGCAAAAACCATCATATTAATACAGAACATCGACTACCTACTAAAAATAAACATTTTTCACTAAAAACATGGTGAAAATAATTCATTTAAATATGACTTGCTAAAAAAATAGAAATACTTGTTTTGTTCTGCTAAAAAATATATCTATTTCTACAAAAAAAACATATTTCCAAGTACACCCGAGTTAAGTGGAATCCAATAGATTCTCATCCCATCCACAGAGTCCATGATTGGTGGACAGGAGACTGAGGGGTCGGGGGCCCTCTCTGATTGGCCGCAGAGTCACTGACGTCGTCGGCAGGTACGGGCAGAGGGTTCTCCTCGCCCGCGTTGCTAAAGGCCGCTAAAGTGCTGCTAATGCAGTTTTTGACGCGCATGTTGCCCGCGTGATCCACGGCCCCTCCGCTGCCGCTGCTGCTGCTGTTGCTGTCGGTCGCCTCGAACGCGTTCAGAGCCCCCGGGTCCGGGTGACCGTCGTGGCCGGTGGTGGGGGGGAGCGCGAGGCCCGGGAAGGCGTAGGGCCCGGTAGGAGCCTGGGACAGGAGTAGACTGGTGCTGCCCAGGGTGAGGCCGTGGTGGGGCACGTTATGCCGGTGGGCGAGGAGCTGCGCCTGGACCCTGGAGCGCTCGCCCCAGTCCTCCTGGGGCTGCCGGTGGATCTTCATGTGGGCGTTGCGGGACTTTATCTTGTAGAACATTCTGGGCGGAAAAAGAAAGGAAAGGGAGGAGGGAAGGAAGGTAGGAAGGAATGAACGGACATATGAAAGAGAGAACATCAGAATGACGAAAGAGACGAAAGTAAAGAAACAAAGAAAAGTTGAATGGCAAAAGAGAAAGTGGGAATACAGAGGGAAAGAGGATCGATGGAAAGGTTGGATTACAAACCAAAACAATATGGAGGCCACAAGGAACCACAGAGGGAGGGAGAGAGAGAGAGAGAAAGGAATTAGAAGGCAACTTTTAAAATCCAAACCATCTGTCTTTAGTCAGAGCAACAATGTGGAGGGGATAACTTGAGCCCCGCCGATAGACCAATAGAACAGGTCCTACTCACTTGCCACACATTTTACAAGGGAAGTAGGCAGCCAATGGGGTCGCCGGTGCCGCCCTTTCCGGTCCAAGCAGCGTCCTGATTGGCTGGGGGGCCGAGGCCGCCTACAGCAACGAGACCGGTGAAAATAAAAACCAGCTTTCGACCGTGTCGGTGTGCGTGTGCGTGTGTGAGTTTTCTGAGCACATGTGTATGTGAGTGACAGACAAACCCTGGAACAGGCAGTTAAAGTTATAGCTTCCTCAAAGGAAACATGACACACAAAGTGCATTATGGGAAATGGCTGAGCGGGCAGAGAGGAAAGGTGAACAAGCCAAGAAGCGAGGGGGTTGGAAAAGAGAGCGCGAGAGTGTGTGTGTGTGTGTGTGTGTGTGTGCGTGCGCGCGCGTGTGTGTGTGTTCCCTCTACCATTTACTACTTGTTTGTTTGTACGTCCCGGCACTTAAAAATAGCACTTAGCTTCGTGTAGCATCTTGTCGTAGCTTGTCCTTGCTGCTAAGAATTAGCATTGGACAAAAGCATCTGCCAAATGCCCTAAATGTAAATGTAAATGTAAATGCATTTGACCCATGCCGACAGATTTCTAGTTTATCATCCCAGGAAGGACAGACAGTCCCAGACACACAGCCTAGCCCTAGACTAGCCCCCTGACGTTAACCTGGGGTTAACCAGCCCCCCTGTGAGACCCCCAGGCAGAACATGCCCAACGCCACGTGGGGAACACGTACATACACGCATGGTACCAGTACTGATGGCGTCATCCACATGACAACGAATGTCCTGCCGGTAAAAGGTTGAAGGCTAAAGGTTGCGGGGGCATGGCGTGGTGGGGTGGGGGGGGCAGATTATACAATCACAACAACCGGGATGCAGGAGAGGGCAAAGGTTTATCTGCCGCCACGAATCACGGCGGTGGGCTGCTCGCGTGTGTGCGTGTGGGGGTGTGTGTGTGTGTGTGTGTGTGTGTGTGCGTGTGTGTGTTTTACCTGCTGATTGACGCCTTGAGCTGTGGCCGCCTGCTCCTCCGCCTCCCTCTGTCTGTCTGTCTCTCTGTCTGTCTGTCTGCGCTGCATGTCTGCCAATCTCTTGCCCAGGTAGTAGAACTCAACACACTGACGCACACTTTTGGTGGTCACCTGCAGAACACACACGCGCGCACACACACACACACACCACACACACACACACATGCATGGACACATAGACACACAGACACACACATGCATGGACACATACACACACACACACAAATATTCAACATTGTATTTCTTGCTTTAGAATGTGTCTGTGTGTGTGTGTGTGCGTGTTTCATTCCCAATCATCAAAAACAGCACAGAATTCTGGGTAAACACAACACATCGTGACCCTGGGCTTTGAACCCGGTACCTTCCGGACTACCGCCCACCCCCCCCCCCCCCCCCCCCCCCCACAGGGAGCAACAACGTTTTATTACTCATAACGTTGCACACAAGGTGACTCATAGCAAAAAGCAGAAGTTTGCACCATTTTCTGTATCGAGGAGAAGTCTTTGCCCAGAGTCCTCAGGCCCTGGCTGAAGGCGGTGCTCTCCGGCTCCGTCCACACGTCACTGCCTGCAGAGAGACAGAGAGATGCACACACATGTTAAACATTTGTCTTCTTTATTCTTTGTCTGGAAATATTTGTTGTTTTTTTTCCCCATGCTCAAGCCATAAAGTTATTTTGAATTGAGACAGAGACAGAGACAGAGAGACAGAGAGAGAGAGAGACAGAGAGACAGAGACAGAGACAGAGAGAGAGAGACAGAGAGAGAGAGAGACAGAGACAGAGAGAGAGAGACAGAGAGAGAGACACAGAGAGAGACAGAGACCGAGAGACAGAGACAGAGAGAGAGAGAGAGAGTTGATGAATAGTAAATAAAGAATAAACAAAAATAAAGCTAAACACAAACAAACACAGTTTAACGCACACACCTGTTTAGAATGCACACTAACCCTAAAAACAAACTAAATATTATACTGTGGGATTATTATGAGAAAACTAAATTTGGTAATTTGATACCGACAAGACAAACACCACACAGTGTGAATTGTCTCTTGTCGTGTTGATTCTGTGCAGTTTCTGTCACGTGACAAGCGCTGCGCTGCGGTGCGGTGTGTGTAAATAAAGTTTTGATGTGTCGATTGAGCACCAGAGTAGTGGTAGTCTCCGGTCGCCGTGGGCAACGAGAACAGCAGCATCTCCAAGGTGGCCTTCGTGGACGGAGGGACGAGGGGACGAGGGAGGCATGGATGGAGGGATGGAGGGATGAGAGGAGCATGGATTCGAAGAAAAATAAATACATGATAAATAATACAAATAATACAAATTAATTCATTTAGAACACAAGTGTGAGTGAGTGAGGGAGTGAATGACCAATTAAACTGTTGACTGAGGATAGCCTGACATGTCTTTAGGAAACAAAGGAATGAATGAATGAATGAATGACAATTTGAAGACAGCAGTGTTAAGTTTCACCATCGTGTCTCCGTGGCAGTGATGCAGGCAGTGCAGGGCCAGCTCTGTGTTGGCCGAGGAGAAGTCTTTGCCCAGAGTCCTCAGGCCCTGGCTGAAGGCGGTGCTCTCCGGCTCCGTCCACACGTCACTGCCTGAGACAGAGAGACAGAGAGATTCACACACATGTTAAACATTTGTCTTCTTTATTCTTTGTCTGGAAATATTTGTTGTTTTTTTTCCCCATGCGAAAGCCATAAAGTTATTTTGAATTGAGACAGAGACAGAGACAGAGACAGAGAGAGAGAGACAGAGACAGAGACAGAGAGAGAGACAGAGAGAGAGAGAGAGACAGAGACAGAGACAGAGACAGAGAGAGAGAGACAGAGACAGAGAGAGAGAGACAGAGAGACAGAGACAGAGAGAGAGACAGAGACAGAGAGAGAGACAGAGAGAGAGAGAGAGAGAGTTGATGAATAGTAAATAAAGAATAAACAAAAATAAAGGTAAACACAAACAAACACAGTTTAACGCACACACCTGTTTAGAATGCACACTAACCCTAAAAACAAACTAAATATTTTACTGTGGGATTATTATGAGAAAACTAAATTTGGTAATTTGATACTGACAAGACAAACACCACATAAGTGTTGTCTTTTTTTTTTTTTTATCAGGTATTGTAGAATCACAGAATTGTGATTGTGAATTGTCTCTTGTCGTGTTGATTCTGTGCAGTTTCTGTCACGTGACAAGCGCTGCGGTGCGGTGCGGTGTGTGTAAATAAAGTTTTGATGTGTTGATTGAGCACCAGAGTAGTGGTAGTCTCCGGTCGCCGTGGGCAACGAGAACAGCAGCATCTCCAAGGTGGCCTTCGTGGACGGAGGGACGAGGGGACGAGGGAGGCATGGATGGATGGATGGAGGGATGGAGGGATGAGAGGAGCATGGATTCGAGAAAGATAAATACAGAATAAATAATACAAATAATACAAATTAATTAATTTAGAAAGCAAGTGTGAGTGAGTGAGGGAGTGAATGACCAATTCAACTGTTGACTGAGGATAGCCTGACATGTCTTTAGGAAACAAACGAATGAATGAATGAATGAATGAATGAATGAATGACAAATTGAAGACAGCAGTGTTAAGTTTCACCATCGTGTCTCCGTGGCAGTGATGCAGGCAGTGCAGGGCCAGCTCTGTGTTGGCGCCCCCTCCTGGCAGGCAGCTGGAGTTACACATGGACAGCAGCCTCTCAACTAAAGACACACACACACACACACAACACACACACAGAGACAGGGGCAGTGAATGTAGTACATCTATTTTGACCTTTAAGTGTTAGTGTTGCTAAAATAAGACTTTCATTGTAACTTAAGCCGTAGCTCATAAGGTTAGACACTGGATGCCGAAACACAGTTTTAATGAGGACGACCCGTCCCATCCTTACCGTGACCCTGCACGGCCGCGCTCTCCTCCAACAGGGCGAACGGTTTCCACAGCAACTGTTCCCTTGGCGACGCCTCCTCCTCCGCGGCGGCGCGGGGCGACGACTCCTCCCCCCACCCTGGGGAGCAGGTGGGCAGCTCCGCCTGGAAGTCGGGGCCGATGTTGATCCACCTGGACAGGTGCGAGAGAGAGACGGAAAGTGTGACATTTGTCCACATTTTCTTACTGCTTAGAATAGCAACAGTTATTATATTATAGAGTTATAATGCCTCTCTGTACTCTATTTTACTAATTTATCATAATTTAACAGACTAATTTATCCAAAGCTTTCTTGAATGGTGGCTTACAGTGAACACATGTCATGAGGGAGGCAGACTGCGAACATCGTGAATCGAACCCGGAACTGTCAGGCTAACCAGACTACACTCACGGTTCTTCAGTAGACTGTTCCTCTGCGTCTCCTCCTCTGACCGTGTCCTGTGGGCCGCCGCCGAGAGACGCAGCGGTGATGTATAGCCCCGCCCCCTGCCGGATTGGGTCCAGGATTGGCCAAGGAGTGTAGTGGCCTTGGACTTTCCTGCGATGAAGCTCGCTAGGAAATGGATTTCCCCTGTAGGTCCGGGGTGTTCCACTCTGTTGGGTGGTGGGGGTGGCAGGAAACAGGCCGTTTGAAGGTCAGTTTCAGTTTTACAGATGATATCTGTCTCTCTGTCTGTCTCTCTGTCTGTCTCTCTGCCTGTCTCTCTGTCGATCTCTCTGTTGGTCTCTCTGTCTGTCTCTCTGTCTGTCTCTCTGTTTGTCTCTCTGTTGGTCTCTCTGTTCTCTCTGTCTGTCTCTCTGTCTGTCTCTCTGTTGCTCTCTCTGTCTGTGTCTCTGTTGGTCTCTCTGGCTGTCTCTCTGTCTGTCTCTCTGTCTCTCTGTTGGTCTCTCTGTCTGTCTCTCTGTTGGTCTCTCTGTCTGTCTCTCTGGCTGTCTCTCCGTCTGTCTCGTCGGTCTCTCTGTCTGTCTCTCTGTGTCTTCCTCTGTTGTCTCTCTGTTGTCTCTCTGTTGTCTCTCTGTTGGTCTCTCTGTCTGTCTCTCTGTTGTCTCTCTCTGTCTCTCTGTTGGTCTCTCTGTCTGTTGGTCTCTCTGTCTGTCTCTCTGTCTCTCTGTTGGTCTCTCTGTCTGTCTATCTGTCTGTCTCTCTGTCCCTCTGTTGGTCTCTCTGTTGGTCTATCTGTCTGTCTCTCTGTCTGTCTCTCTGTCTGTCTCTCTGTCTGTCTCTCTGTCTGTCTCTCTGTCTGTCTCTCTCTCTGTCTGTCTCTCTGTCTCTCTGTCTCTGTCTGTCTCTCTGTCTCTGTCTGTCTCTGCCTGTTGACTGGTTAACTGTAAAAATTTTGAAAACAGTATTTATTCATGAATTTGTATATTCATGTTTTCTCAAACCAAATACTGTATATAATGGAAAATATAATAACAGAACTAAAACTGAGCTATGATTCTGCGACTGATTTGAAGATTTGAGTTGTGCCATTATGTGTTGTATTTGTATTGAAAACAAAAAGACAGACAATCAATGTTACTTTTAAAGATAATAAATAAATAAATATCCCCAAAGGTGCCGGTAAGCGCTGTGTCTTTCATTTTATCTGAAAAAAAATAAAAATAAAAACCCCCACCAACCAACCTGAACCTTCGTATATGATTGGCTGGGAGATCCACTCTGCGCCTCCTGAGTCTGAGGCGTACAGGAGGCGGCGTGCCCTTCCTTCCTCTGGTGGCGAGAGGGCAGGTGAGCGGGATGGAAGGGGGGATAGAGGAGAGGTGGGCCGCCGAGCGCTCTGGACGGGTGGAGGGGCGACGAGGCGGGGATGGAGATGGAGGCGGGGAGCGGGGACGGTGTGAGGGGCGAGCAACTCACGAAGGACTCCGGAGCCATCAGGACACTGTGGCGCTCTGGGAGGGAGAGAGACGGAGAAGGAGGAAGGCCATGACTTGCTCTGATCTCACCTGTTGTTACGCAGGCAATTTAACAATTATGAAACCCGGTTCTGTTAACCTCGCGACTATGAATGCTCGAAACCCGGCTCTGTTCTTATCTTTATGTACCACGGCGATATATTGTCTGTACCGTGTCTTTCAACAAATGTATTCTTTGCAAGTCGCTTTGGATAAACAGTGTCTGCCGTTTGAAGGTCAGTTTCAGTTTTACAGATGATATCTGTCTCTCTGTCTGTCTCTCTGCCTGTCTCTCTGTCGATCTCTCTGTTGGTCTTTCTGGCTGTCTCTCTGTCTGTCTCTCTGTTGGTCTCTCTGGCTGTCTCTCTGTCTGTCTCTCTGTTTGTCTCTCTGTTGGTCTCTCTGTCTGTCTCTCTGTCTGTCTCTCTGTTTGTCTCTCTGTTGGTCTCTCTGGCTGTCTCTCTGTCTGTCTCTCTGTTGGTCTCTCTGGCTGTCTCTCTGTCTGTCTCTCTGTTTGTCTCTTTGTTGGTCTCCCTGTTGGTCTCTCTGTCGATCTCTCTGTTGGTCTCTGTCTGTGTCTCTGTTGATCTCTCTGTCAGTCTCTCTGTTGGTCTCTCTGTCTGTGTCTCTGTTGGTCTCTCTGGCTGTCTCTCTGTCTGTCTCTCTGTCTCTCTGTTGGTCTATCTGTCTGTCTCTCTGTCTGTCTCTCTGTTTGTCTCTCTGTTGGTCTCTCTGTCTGTCTCTCTGTTGCTCTCTCTGTCTGTGTCTCTGTTGGTCTCTCTGGCTGTCTCTCTGTTGGTCTCTCTGTCCCTCTGTTGGTCTCTCTGTCTGTCTCTCTGTCTCTCTGTCGGTCTCTCTGGCTGTCTCTCCGTCTGTCTCTCTGTCGGTCTCTCTGGTTGTCTATCTGTTGGTCTCTCTGTCTGTCTCTCTGCCTGTCTGTTGGTCTATCTGTCTGTCTCTCTGTCTGTCTGTTGGTCTATCTGTCTGTCTATCTGTCTGTCTCTCTGTTGGTCTCTCTGTCGGTCTCTCTGTCTGTGTCTCTGTTGGTCTCTCTGTCGGTCTCTCTGTCGGTCTCTCTGTTGGTCTCTCTGTTGGTCTCTCTGTCTGTCTCTCTGTCGGTCTCTCTGTCTGTCTCTCTGTCTCTCTCTGTATATCACCCTGTTGACTGGTTAACTGTAAACATTTTGAAAACAGTATTTATTCATGAATTTGTATATTCATGTTTTCTCAAACCATATACTGTATATAATGGAAAATATAATAGCAGAACTAAAACTGAGCTATGATTCTGCGACTGATTTGAAGATTTGAGTTGTGCCATTATGTGTTGTATTTGTATTGAAAACAAAAAGACAGACAATCAATGTTACTTTTAAAGATAATAAATAAATAAATATCCCCAAAGGTGCCGGTAAGCGCTGTGTCTTTCATTTTATCTGAAAAAAAATAAAAATAAAAACCCCCACCAACCAACCTGAACCTTCGTATATGATTGGCTGGGAGATCCACTCTGCGCCTCCTGGGTCTGAGGCGTACAGGAGGCGGCGTGCCCTTCCTTCCTCTGGTGGCGAGAGGGCAGGTGAGCGGGATGGAAGGGGGGATAGAGGAGAGGTGGGCCGCCCAGCGCTCTGGACGGGTGGAGGGGCGACGAGGCGGGGATGGAGATGGAGGCGGGGAGCGGGGACGGCGTGAGGGGCGAGCAACTCACGAAGGACTCCGGCGCCATCAGGACACTGTGGCGCTCTGGGAGGGAGAGAGACGGAGAAGGAGGAAGGCCATGACTTGCTCTGATCTCACCTGTTGTTACGCAGGCAATTTAACAATTATGAAACCCAGTTCTATTAACCTCGTGACTATGAATGCTCGAAACCCGGCTCTGTTCTTATCTTTATGTACCACGGCGATATATTGTCTGTACCGTGTCTTTCAACAAATGTATTCTTTGCAAGTCGCTTTGACTTGATTTGATTTAAAATATGAAACACGAAGAAAAATACAAATGTAATTTGGTCTTCCTGTAGACTACTAGAAATTACAGTTAATAGTACTAAATTCATAAAAAAAAAATTGAAATTAATTAAAGGTACTATATGTAAGAATCAGAAGTGCATTCTGAGCTCCGTGGTTTGAGAGAATAACAATCAGAAACTAATGTTAGTTTAATCATAATTAAACCTTGTACACATTTAAAAAAGCTATGAAATATATATATTTTTTAATTATCACTTCGTTCCTTTTTCCTGCGAAATCCGACCCGACTCAAATATAAGAGGAATCAGCCCAGAAGCTGTTCTACCAACAGAGAGAGTCGGGGAAGCTCTCATGTTTTTAACTTCAACCACAACCGGCTCACAAACTGGCAATTTAAAGAGATTTGTGCTGTAAAATCCTAACATGTAGTCCCTGAACGGATTCATTATTCTTACATACGCAACACACAAGACGAAACATCAAAATAACAATCATAAAAAATAAACGACGAATGCATAAGTAAGCCCTTATGAGTTCTCATTGTCGGACGAACCAGGTGTGTCCCACAGCACCAGTACAGACACAGCCGAGCAGCAGTACAGACACAGAGCTAGTGTAGACACCACTCACTGCCTGCTAGCCCACCGGCAGTACAGACACCACTCACTGCCTGCTAGCCTACCGGCAGTACAGACACCACTCACTGCCTGCTAGCCCACCGGCAGTACAGACACAGAGCTAGTGTAGACACCGCTCACGGCCTGCTAGCCCACCGGCAGTACAGACACAGAGCTAGTGTAGACACCACTCACTGGCCTGCTAGCCCACCGGCAGTACAGACACAGAGCTAGTGTAGACACCACTCACGGCCTGTTAGCCCACCGGCAGTACAGACACAGAGCTAGTGTAGACACCGCTCACGGCCTGCTAGCCCACCGGCAGTACAGACACCACTCACTGCCTGCTAGCCCACCGGCAGTACAGACACAGAGCTAGTGTAGACAACGCTCACGGCCTGTTAGCCCACCGGCAGTACAGACACAGAGCTAGTGTAGACACCGCTCACGGCCTGCTAGCCCGCCGGCAGTACAGACACAGAGCTAGTGTAGACACCGCTCACGGCCTGCTAGCCCGCCGGCTGTACAGACACAGAGCTAGTGTAGACACCGCTCACGGCCTGCTAGCCCGCCGGCTGTACAGACACAGAGCTAGTGTAGACACCGCTCACGGCCTGCTAGCCCGCCGGCTGTACAGACACAGAGCTAGTGTAGACACCGCTCACTGTCTGCTAGCCCGCCGGCTGTACAGACACAGAGCTAGTGTAGACACCACCGCACACTGACCCACATACTTGTATCACACCTGAGGTTAACATGTGGAGACACACCTGCATCCACTTGGCCACATGTGACCCATATCTCTAAAAAGATGTGATCTAATGCACTGGAAATCACGCCGCGCTAAAACACTTTGCATCGGATCAGTCGGTTGGGCGAAAAATACAAATAAACAAGTTAATATAATATTCCAGTCAACAGTAAGATATCCACCCTCCCCACACAATGTTA
>PIJE02003890.1:15753-28185 GCA_002895965.2 Coryphaenoides rupestris
ACGTCCATACACGCACACAGCTTGTGGAGCAGGCTAGTCAGACACACACATGCACGCAGGAGTCACACACACACACACACACACACACACACACACACGCGCACACACACACACACACACACTTATGCACACACACGCGCACACACACACACACACACACACACACACACTTATGCACACACATGCGCACACACACACACACACACTTATGCACACACACACGCACACACACACAGCCTCGTCTCATTTATTTGTTGCTTAGCATGAAAGCATGTGCTATTACAATGAATAAACATGTTTGTTGGAAATTACAAATATCAAGAGAAATAATAATACATCTTTTTCTATTCGTCTTGCATGACAATTTAGGTTGACAGGATGGTAGATTAATACATTTGTGTGTGCTGGATATTGTCATGAATTCTGACGGAATAATTGAAATAAAAAGGAATAAATAATTTGCACGATAGACATGAATGAATGAACATTTCATTCAGAACAAAAGTTTACATTAATCCCAATGAGAAAAAAGAGTCATATCACAATTGGCAAGGCACTGTATCATAATATAAACTATGAATATTTTCAGGCTATTATTGGTTATCTCAAGCAGTAATTGTAGTAGTGATGTAATTTCAACTTTAATGGCTTTCAATCTGGATTTTATTTACACTGGCAGAAAAAAGATCATTCAATTAAGTTTTAACATTCCACAAATAATTAAATCCGAAATATTATCTGGAATTGAAAAATCGGTAAATCAAGGCCTTGCCGAACAAGAACTGAGACTATTCTCTCACATTCACTTTAATCATACGATCACGCCGGGGCGTGCAGGTCATATTGTTTTTGTTGGACTTGCACGATGATTCAGGACTCATGAATAATCACAGATCATTGGATTCATGGATTCCATTCGATTCACAGAAGTGTGAAGGATATTTTTGCAAACGGAACCGCTGCGCAACTTCTGTTCATATCTCCATTATGTTATTGACACTCAAGACAACAACAACTTGCTGTTGTTGTTGTCTTGGGGGTTGGGGGTTGGGGGGAGGGGGGTCTTCAGCAGCAGAAAAGTTCAGTTGTTCTCTTCCAGATGTTAAAGGAGGTCACAACCGAGACCAAAAATACATCCTCTCTATTCCCATAACCCATTATCCTACTGTCTATCATTGTATCATAGTTTTTCCCAAACTAGCGTTTAATTTACCAATTTTTTTCCAATCATTGAACATTCTAAAGATTTAGAAGCTTTTCGGAAGATCGACAAATTCGTTACCTTTCGATCAAACGGCTTGTAACGCAAAAATGTTTCATGGCTCACGCGATATGGCGGTTTGTTTGAGGTTACCACACACACACACACACAGACACAGACACACACACACGTGCGCGCACACACACTCACAAACACACACGTCTAGGTGAAGAGAGCAAGCGCAGTGGAGAGATAGCATCAGACGTGTTATGGTTCCCGTTCATAAAGATGTGTTTTGGGTAAACATCGCCCGCGATACACGAACAAACAGCAGAACGCTACACACTGGTGTTGAGTTACAGGCACATCCACACGGGCGTCTAGAGATAGGAAACAATCTGCTGGCAAGATGTGTTCAAAGATTCTGAATTCTGTTAACAAGAACAGAATTCAGAAACAGAATCAGAATCATCTTTATTGCCTTAAACAAGGAACGTGCTTTTGTGGAATTGGTGCAAAACATTGAATATTGAATGTTGACTGAGTATCTGTACAAACTAGGGATGCACCGATACCACTTTTTTTCAGACCGAGTACAAGTACAAGTACAAGTACTTACATTTGGGTACTTGCCGATACCGAATACCGATACGAGTACTTAATAAAACCATTACAGTTCTAATGACATGTTATCGCGGTTCTGATGGGGGGGGGTGCTCCGTTAATTTGCGGTTCTGATGGGGGGGGGGGGGAGTGCTGCGTTAATTCGCGGTTCTGATGGGGGGGGGGGTGCTCCGTTAATTTGCGGTTCTGATGGGGGGGGGGGGGGGTGCTCCGTTAATTCGCGGTTCTGATGGGGGGGGGGGGGGGGGTGCTCCGTTAACATGTCCCCAGCGTCCCCACTAAATTCTACGCCCATGCTCGGTACCATGCACAGTTGCTATTAAACATTAAACTCGGTTGCATCTCTTTATTTCAATATTCCTTGGCTAACAATATTACAAGGTTAACGTTGCGTTGCCAAAGTGGTATCTC
This sequence comes from Coryphaenoides rupestris, assembly GCA_002895965.2. Classification (NCBI taxonomy): domain Eukaryota; kingdom Metazoa; phylum Chordata; class Actinopteri; order Gadiformes; family Macrouridae; genus Coryphaenoides; species Coryphaenoides rupestris. Next base: position 17,990 of record PIJE02003890.1, read on the forward strand.
CATATTTCCATTCGACTACATTTACATCTCTCTGTCAAACTATTCTCCAAAACAAACTCGTTTCCGTCCTCTGGATACGTCACCCCGTGTATTCTTCTGATTGGTCGTAGTGTTATCCAATTGCGTGCAGTGATATTTTCAAACGCATGCTTGGTGCCGCCCCTCGAGTTGGGCCATTTTCATTGCTCATTACCAGACCTACAGCTTTCTAGATGTGGGTCTGGATTTATCATCCAGGCGAATTAATAAAGAGGTGCAATTTGAGAAAAGATGTGCATTAATGTAACGCAATAGTGTCCACAGGGGGTGGGAGTCAGTGGGGTTAAATGTTAATATAATGTGTCGTATAGTATAGGGTCCATAGGGGGTGTGCAGATCCCAAGGTGAGATCAGGCAGCAAACAATACAACCCGATATGAACTGGTACGCTGACGAATGGGAGGTAACTGTAGGTTAAAAGACGTGTGTTAAGCCGTTTAACAGGCTCCGTACATTAACAAGGATCTGAAGAGGACTAGGGCGGCACTTGGAGCAACATTGTCTTAGATAGAATGTTCTTATGGACACATCCTTCTACCTTCAAATATTCTATTGTAGTTCAGGATCCAAACCAGACAATACCTTACCTACACAGCCTGTGCGTGTGTGTGTGTGTGTGTGTGTGTGTGTGTGTGTGTGTGTGTGTGTGTAGACACAGACAGGCAGACACACACAAGAACGTTGATGACTTAAACTGAAAACAAAAGGAGGTCAAAGTGCGTTCACTATTTAGCATACAAAAGACCAAAATGAAAAAAGAAAACTTTACCTTTCACATGGTACTTTTATAACTGGTGTGTTTGTGTGTGTGTGTGTGTGTGTGTGTGTGTGTAGATGTACAAGTGAGTGTGCGTGTGTGTGTGTGTGTAAGCATAATTTATGTACGTGTGTGAATGAGTAAGTGAGTATATACTGTGTGTGTGTGTGTGTGTTTTAAATTTACATTTACATTTAGGGCATTTGGCAGACGCTTTTATCCAAAGCGACTTACAAAGAGTACATGTGTTGAAGGAGAGGCAGCAATATATCACTGTGGTACATAAAGATAAGAATAGAGCTGTTTTCGAGCATTCATATTTACGAGACGAATAGAACGAGTTTCATAATTGCCAAGTTGTCTGCATAAGTAGCTGGGCAGGCGTGCAATTCTAAGCATGATACAACATCTGAGAACCAACAACAATGCTAAGTGCCATTAATAAGTGTTAAGACATATAAACACGCAGGTTAGTGCTAGGGGGGGGTTATGTAGAGTCCAGGTGAACTCTGAACAGGTGGGTCTTGAGTCTCTTGTGTGTGTGTGAGTGTGCATGTGTGTGTGTGTAAGCATAATTTCTGTACGTGTGTGTGTGAGTAAGTGAGTATATACTGTGTGTGTGTGTGTGTGTGTGTGCGTGTGTGTGTGCTCACAAATGCGAGTGACAAGAGTGAACACAGAGAAACACAATCATACATGACAACCTGCACACACACACAGACACACAGACACACACACACACACACACACACACACACACGAGGACACAGACTCCTCTTATTCAAACGGAGGCGGTGTTGAAGCTAACATCATCATATACAGTATGTACACAGCTCATTCCTTCCTAACGCACTGTTACCTTCGCTTTCCACGCTATCTGGGTCAAGCAGGCGCCCGACTCCTCGTCAGCTCACTGACTCAGTGCTAAGCGTCACTGAGTCAGTGAGTGCTAGGAGTCACAGGTAACCACTGACCCAGACCGCATTTACTTACGGCATTTACTATTTACTATTGAGTCATTTCCACACATTTTATCCAAGGTTGTATCATTACATTTACATTTGGCAGACGCTTTTATCCAAAGCAACTTACAAAGAGTACATTTGTTGAAGGAGAGACAGCAATATATCACTGTGGTACATAAAGATAAGAATAGAGCAGGTTTCAAGCATTCATAGTTGCAAGGCTAATAGAACGAGTTTCATAATTACTAGGCTGCCTGCATAATATCTGGGATAAGAGCAGACGTGCCGTTCTGAGTGCGTCCCCAACAAACTAAGACACACAATGATGGGTAAACATGCCAAAGGTGCCTATTAACAATGCCAAGACCGTTACAACACACATTTAGTGGTCGAGGGTTTTGCAGAAGGAAGGGTGGGGGGTGGGGGGGGGGATCATAATAATATTATATATATATTTTTTTAAATAGATCTATGCCGTTCAAGGAGCAGTTAGAGGTCAGGGCCTCTTGCTCAAGGGTGCCCTGCCTCCAGGCAGACTGTGGACATTAAACCGACAACCTTGGCTGTCTTCTTGCTGAAGGAGCTTCCCTGTCTGCGATTGGCCAGGAGATTGCTCCTCCGCCTCCTCCTCCTATTGGTCGCCTGCTCTCCAAAGTCCAGTTTAGAACCAGTTGACTTGGGGTCACCTGCTGCTATCTGGTCATGGGAGATAGCTTATTTTTCATATATTACGTGATGCTGTCTCTACATACAAACACCTACAAGTTACAACTTCTGCTCACTAACTAGTCAGGTTAATCAGGTTGGGTTAAAGAAAGATTGTAAACCCCAAGTTTGATGTTTGGCTGGTCTATCCTTTCTGAGAGGTGAACATTTGATCATGTGATCTCCTGCATCTCCCCGGCATGACAGCCGGTCATCACTCGCACAGGAAGTGTCGATGCGTAAGACACTCTTGTGCTTTGACACATTCACATTCACACCCTCGGCTCACCTCCGCGCACCCCGGCTCGCTAACAACCCAGTTTACAATAAGACACACACAAATGTGCGCACACACACACACACACACAAACGCATGCACGCACACACAATAACACACGCACACACATGCACACACACACACACACACACGCCACATGCACACACACACACACACACACACAAACGCATGCACGCACACACAATAACACGCGCACGCGCACACACATGCACACACACACACACACACACACACACGCCACACACACACACACACACACACACACACACACACACACACGCACACACCCATCGTTGAATCAAATGTAGGGCCGTGAATTTCATATAAATGATGGAGCATGTGTGTGTGTGCATGTGTGTGTGTGTGTGTGTCAAAGTCAGACAGAGAGCCTGTTTTGACTCTGTGCGGTGGGGGGGGGGGGGGTAGGGGAAGAGAGCCGACGGCGATGGTGGTTTGGTGTGTGTGTCATGACGGGGGCGGCCGAGAGAGAGAGAGAGAGAGAGAGAGAGAGAGAGAGAGAGAGAGAGAAGAGAGAGCGAGAGAGGAAGGCTGTGTGTTCCCGGTACGCGTGAACGCCTGGCCAGCCGCGCAGGTCCCACCGCAGGCCGGTGGCTCCATATCGCACATCACGCCTGAGTCCTGAAACTCTCTTCATCAACTCTTCGTCAATGACTCATCACTCGTCAATGACTCATCAACTTCATTTCTGTTATTGCTACTTAATTTTACTTAATTAATTGTATTTAATGTATTTTTAAATTAGGTATATGTATTTGTCTTTGTATTTTTATTTGATATCATCACTGCTTCTCATTCTGTTTCTCTTGTATCAATAAAGGAAAGATACTGCACGTTCTAAAATCTATGTCTATATTTTTTTGCCTTTTGGTGATGGTCTTCATCCCTTCAAAGAGATTCCATCACATCCAAAAGTGAGCCCACACACACAAGCGATGAGGTTGTGCATGATGATTCATTTGTACTCACTTCAGTCATCAGGACGCTTAACCAGCAAGACACTTGATGAGAAAGACACTTAACAAGCAAGTCGCTTAACCATCTGGACACTTAACTGGTTACTTAACCAGCTGGACATTGATGTTGGTGAGGTTGGTGATGCAGATATTTGGTTTTCCAGAAGAGAGAGTATACATTTTTCATGAGGAACAGGGGGGAATTGTTAAATGGGGCGCTATCATATCAACATAAAATCCAAATTCATGTTTTATTCTCTGTTGCAGTCAGATATGACGATCATGACCATTTATATTGCTATTTGTGCTGCTATTTTGGATGTATATTGTTGCAACATTGACCCTGCTCAGTAAAATAATAATCAAATAATAGTTTATAATTGTCTGTCATATGAAATGCCTTGTGAACATGTGTAATCCTTTATTAACATCTCTGAACTTTATTCCATCGTCACGCTATTTGTGCCTACGTGATTTTTGTATATTGCTATCTGTTGTTATTTTTTCATTATTGTTGGACAGTAAAGTGATATTTTTGAACATGGTTTTATGCTTGCTCTCTCTCTCTCTCTCTATCATTCCACATCCTTACCATCATTGAACAAGATAATCCTGCTGCTTGCTCTTTAATGGGTTGTGTCTAAGAAGAGGATTTGCCGTCATTTCTGCTCAGCGGCGGGTGAAAGGCCTCGACGCTCCCCTATGGTCGCCCCGCTCCGGCGGCCCTGGAGGTAAACACACAGAGGAGATGTCAGATCAGACAGATAGAAGTGGGGGTCTGGGGGTCCGGGTAGGAGACAGACCAGACAGATAGAAGTGGTAACATGGAGGTGTTGAGTTTGTGTGTGTGAGTGAGAATGAGAGAGAGATTAGGCCTATATTTTATTTTTAGATTACAGTTTTATTTTATTTGAGTTTTTATATTATTTTATTATGTATCATTATTTTATTATTATATATTATTTTGCTTTGTATGCTTTGACAATGTAAATGTTTCCCTATCAATATGGATATTTTAATTGAATCGAGAGACAGAGGTTTGTCCTTTGCGTTTTGCAACTGTTTATTAAATTCAAATTCAGTTTTGTCATCAGATCTCTTGGTTTTTATTTATGGATGTGACGGTGTGTGTCTGTGTGTGTGTGCGTGTGTGTGCGTGCTCCTCGTGGCCGGCTAGTTGTCGTCCTGCGGGCTCGATGTTTGTGTAAAGATTACCAGCAGGCGTTGTCTCCGTGTTTTTTCTGGTCTCGCTCCATCTCAAATGGCCTGTGACCACTCCTTGCATTCTTGATCCGATGCCAGTCCAGTAGAGTAGAATATTCTTCTTTTCTAACCCATCTGCAGTCCTCACCACCGCCACCACCTCTCACACAATCTACCTCTTTTCTCTCTTGCTAACTAGCGTTAATTAGCTCGTCGACCCTGGCCCTTTTCAAAACTAGCCCCGAACCGACCCCGTACTCCATTATTGTAGCACGACGAGGCAAGCTAGTGCCGGCTAGCGGAGCGGCAACTGCTCGACCAGTGCGTTCAAATCTGCAGGCGGCGGGTTGTGGCGGTGGTGAGGGACATGTCCTGCGCTTTTCGACCAACCCTCTGTGTTCGTCGATTCACCGCCCTTACTTACTTTGAATGTTCTGCGGCTAGAAGATGGAAGACGTAAGGCAGAAAACTTTGAAGAAACGCATGCTTGGATGGCTCCTCCTGTCGTTGATCAATGAGAAAGCGTTTAAAGGGAATGCGGGTAGGACGGCCCATTTGTGGAGTAGGGTCTCTCCACGCGGTACAGATGCACCCTTTCCCTCCCCAAGTCAACTTTCATTCTCAACCTTAATCCTCGACGCGTCTCCTCCTCTCCTGCTTTCTATTGCATGATTTCCTTCCCTTTTCAAATATTACATCCACCCCCCCTCCCTCTCTGGTGGAGTTGCATGTGGTTCTGATGGGGGCCCGCTTGTCGACGTGCCGCACTGTGCACAGCGGAGGCCTGTGAATGGGGCCATTGTTGGCGCCTCGGGCTCTTGGAAGCCCGCCCGGCCGTAATAGCGCTTTTTAAAAAGGAAATCTGAAGATTGCAGCGGCAATATGTCAGCTCGTCCCCCACCTACCCCCCCCCCCCCCCCAGAATGAACTCCTGGGACCTAAAGAGAGCGGGCAGTTGAGTCAGTGCAGAACATTTTTGGTACAAACACCCCCTCCTCTTTATCCCACCCACCCCCTCCGGCAAATCGACGGCATTTGACAAAGACGCGGAATTCCGACTCAGCGTGCACAAAAGCGCCCGTTTGAATCTCATTGAGACGGTCCATTTAAAATTTCGGACAGTCTGGACACGCTGCACGACGCCACCTGAAGTGTGGGACATTTTGTGCCAGTTGCTGGTTGGGTTGGCCTGGCCTGGCGGGGTAATGCGATTGTCATGTGATTGCTTTTATTTTTTAAAAGGGAAAGTTCTGGAAATCAGTGGATTTTTCCGCCCCCCCCCCCCCCCCCGTGATTTGCACTTGGAACCTGTTGAGTCCACTGTTGGCGGCTGGATTAACCGCTAGCTGTCTGTTTGTTGCCTTTTTGTGTGTTGTAATCGTTTTATGTGACTTTTGAGTTGTGTTGTTGTGTTGTTGGCCATTTGATTTCCCCGTGTAAATGCTCAACTGTCCTCACAAAATGGAGGGTTCTCACGGGGGAAGGAAGGCCAACAAGCAGCAGGGTAAAGCAGCCAATGTCTTGACTCCTGTCTTCTCCCTCTCCCCCCTCCTCCCCCCCCCCGCAGGCTTCGTGCACTGTCCAGTGGGGGGAGTGTGACGTCCCCCCCTCCCTCCCCCGCCATGCCAAAGTACAAGCTGGCCGAGTACCGCTACGGCCGCGAGGAGATGCTAGCACTTTATATCAAAGACAACAAGTGAGTCTTTTAAAGTTCACGAGGACGCGAGTTTGTGTGCTTGCAGACGTCACTAAAGTTGGAAGGCAAAATGTCAATAACTGATGCTTTTAATTTGCGGTATTTCAAAACCTTTCAATATTTGTCTGAAAAGTATTTTTCTTTTATAAAAAGGGCTTAAAAGTCTTTTTCAATATTGGTAATGTTTGCAGACTTCACTAAAGCTTATGTCAGTGAGCCAATAAACTGACGCTTTCAATTTGTTAGATTTTTTTTTTTTTATATTGTTCTGGTCCGCTGAGGCAAATGTGCAAGAACCGAAAAAGTTTCAAACGTTCTGGAAACAAAGCCTCTCATTCAAGAACTATACGGTTTGTATAATGGCTTTGTTAATAGTTTTGGGTGCCATGGATTGGAGCCCCCCCTCCCAAGCCAACCTGGCTTACTGTTTAGTTTGCGCTCCTGGGAGGCCAGGCGTGCCCAGAACAAGGCGCAGGGTGTTGGGTGTCATTAGAGCGGCCTCGCGCGCCAGGTTCCTCCGGGGTGGCTGGTGACGGCGCACGCGTCTCCTTTCAGCCCTGCGCCAGCTAATTGCCACGTTAAAAGGTGTAATTATAGAGAAGTTAAGTTTTCTCATGATGTACCTCACCGCTTGCCACATGTTCAACTAAATCCTGACTACTTCGCTTTGAAACGGTGGTGGCTGTTTCATTAATATTATGATGATAATGATGATGCTTAATTTTACATCATCTTTGAATCAAAGTGTTGGCTGACACTGAATCAGTCGAGTGAAATCGTGCAGGTGGCACTCACTGCTGTTCCCTGATTGGTTGGTTGTCTGACCAAGGCTCCGCCCCCCCTGCCGCCGCCTCCTCTCAATATAGAATACAAGTTGTTGTAGTTGTAGAGCAGTGGTCTTCAAACTGTGGGTCGGGACCCGAGGTGGGTCGCGGGATGGCCACAAACTAAAGTAAAGTGGAATATTGTATAGATGTACGATAACGATATACATGCATGATTACGTCATTGTGTGTGTGTGTGTGTGTGTGTGTGTGTGTGTGTGTGTGTGTGTGTGTGTGTGTGTGTGTGTGTGTGGTGTGTGTGTGTGTGTGTGTGTGTGTGTGTGTGTGTGTGTGTGTGTGTGTGTGTGTGTGTGTGCGCGCAGGTCCCAAAGGACATGCAGGATAAAGAGTTTGCTGCTATTCTGCAAGAAGAACCCATGCAGCCGCTGGCATTGGTGCCACTCACCGAGGAGGAGCAGGTACAGTGTGTGTGTGTGTGTGTGTTTCTATACATGTGCACGTAGGACACGGACACCCACACACACACACACACACGCGCCTTTCACATGGCAGCTACTCGTTGTTGTGTAATCCCTCCAGAAGAGATTAGTAGCAAACATTGCATCATATTAAGAACTCGATCGCTGTGGAGTTTGACGCCTAGCTGCAAGCCCCAACGCCCAGAGTGGAACCTGCCCTGAACCTGCGTCCCATAAACAAGACACTTAACTGACCCCGAGCTGCTCCTAAATGATCTGAATTCACTGTTGAGTTGCTTTGGATCAAATAATCAGCCGCACACGGTTCAAACAGCTGCAGGTGGTGAAGTTGCCAAAGCCGAAACACACTCGCGGTGAGCTTTTAATCTCGGATTGGAGTCGGAAACTTGGATGTCGATCTGAGGGGCGATGCGGTAAACCGGTGGATAAAGTAGAGACTCTCGACTGGAGGCTGGGTCGGGCGGTTTGGAGCGGGTCGCAGAGCGATACGCCAACCAGAAGCCCAGGAATTAGCTCGTGTTTCAGTGTTAATTCATGTTTCTGTGGCTTTACTATTTCGTTTTGGAGTTTCAGCCCTCATTGTGGCTGCGTTTTGTTCGCTCCACGAAGGAGTGGTTGATTGCGCCAATATATATTAGCCAATATGTACTTTTTGGGTCTTGGTATGACTTGATGACCCGTGACACACGTGTGTCCTGAGGCGAGACGTGTCCTGGTTTCCGGGCGTTCCACCTAAACCGTGCTCCACATTGTGATAAGCAGCGTGCCTTCAAAGAGACCCATTCTGCTGGCTGGCCTGTGTGGCACACACTGGGCATTCTTAACATTCCTCCATTTTGCTCTTTCCATTCTCTCTCTACCTCTGTCTCTCTCGCTTCTCTCTCCTCTTCTGGCTCGTTTTCTCTCCCTTCTCCCTCCCTCTATCTCTCTCTTGTTCACACATCTCTTGTTGCACATCTCAATCTTTTTCTCATTTTCCTTTTTGTTTCCGTCTCTGGTGCTTTCTCTCTTTATCCCGTCCACTCCATACTCCTCCTTTTCTCTCTCTCCCCATGTCTCTCTCTCCCCCTCTTTCGCGTCTCCCTCTCCCTTTCTCTCCCCCCCTCTTTCTCTCTCTTTTTCTTTCTCCCTCTTCCCACATCACTCTTTCTCTCTCCCTCTCCCCACTTCTCTCTCTCTCGCTTGCTCCCCCTCTTCCCACGTCTCTTTCTTTCTCTCTCCCCATATCTCTCTGTCTCTCTCTCCACAGAGGAACTTCTCCATGTCTGTGAACAGCGTGGCCGTGCTGAGGCTCATGGGTAAAGGAGTGGGAGGCGCCCCCGGCTGGCGTGGTCCGCGACAGAGGACCACGAGAGGCGGTCGAGGTAAACAACAACAACAAACAACAACACAAACACACACACACACAAAAACAACACAAACCTTCTCATGCAAAAAAGAAAGTCGTCCATTAGGAAGGTGTTTTTATGACCGGATAGACGAGGGCCCCCCCCGATCGATCGGCCACTGATGATTATCGGCCGATTAAGTCCTTAAACGTGAAATGTGATTGGCCGATCTCGCCCATGTTCAGGAGCCAATCACGAAAATGAAAAAATGAAAAAGATAATTGTGGGCAAGACGTGCTGTCATGATGTTCAGTCACTGAGACATTCATGCCTTTCTAATGCATTTAGGTAATTCCACTTTAATAATATTTAATTGCCCAACTCTCAGTAAAGGTAGGCTACACTTAATTCCTACTGACTGCTAGTACTTTTAGTCTACACTCATCATGATTCTCAACATGGGCATGTCGTGAAGCTTTGAAGTGTCTCTCATCTGAAGGCGCGAGCGGCTCCCGCTGACTCTTTCTGCTTTGTGTGAAGCTAACGGCTGCCTCTTTGCTGCTTTTAATGGAAGACGAGGAGGAGCTAGGCGCTAGCTACCTCTCAGTCGCTGTCCCTCCATGAGCGCCCTAAATTCATTTAAAATAATGAATTAAAAGTCTTCAAATATGAGTCTTATCTGGACAAACTCTCCAGTATTGCACCTCTACGGACAGCTGGGTTCATCCTCTGTGCGGTGAAAGAAAAGTGAGCGTATTAAATCAAATCGCTGGCTGATGAAAGAGAAAGAAAGAAAGAAAGGAAAGTGAGTAAGTGTGTTGGTCTGGTGTGGCCTCCTCCTGGCCAGCGGCTGCTCTGTGGGAACGTCTTGCCAGAAAGGCAGCAGCAGCATCAAACCAGACACGACGCACGACAGGGGTGGCTGGCTCAGAGCCACCCCACCAATGTGTTCACTCAGTGGATCCCC
>PIJE02003891.1:0-32034 GCA_002895965.2 Coryphaenoides rupestris
ATATGTTGTGAACACCTGATTATGCATGAAAAAAAAAAATACCGTCATATACCGTGAAACCGTTAGAATTTTGAAAATACCGTGATATAAATTTTTTGTCATACCGCCCAGCACTACTGACAACCGTCTGGTCGTGCTAATGAAGGCCGCCGTGGTGTGTGTGTGTGTGTGTGCGTGTTTGTGCGTGTGTGTGTGGTGGTGAGGGGGGTGCTGCGTCGGACTGTCGGCAGCCAGGATCGGTGCACCGCAGATGGTATGAACTGAGGCCAGGACCACCAGACTCACTCAGCACGGACCAGACTCTGTCTGGTCCACACCTGACCGAGCATGAGTCCCATAGCAAACAGTAGATTTTGTTCACATATATTGTTATTATTATTATTAATAATAATAACTATCATGTAGATACTTAAATACGTATTGGTATTTAAACATGTATTATAGTATCATAGTATTGCCTGCGTCTCTATACCCTTAGCTGTGATGAAACCTCACACCCGGCAGTAGCTCAGGAGGTAAGGTTGTCTGGCAACAAGAAGGTTGCTGGTTCGATCCCCGGGCTCCTCCTAAGTGTCGAGGTGTCCCTGAGCAAGACACCACCTGCTCCTGATGTGTTGGTTGTTACCTTGCATGGTTGACCGCTGTCGGTGTATGAATGAATGGGTGAGTGTGAGGCAACTGTAAAGCACTTTGGATAAAAGGATACAAGTGCTATGCAATCCATTTCCCATTTAAATCGGATGTGTGTGGTGGGTTGTAGATGCTCAAACACTGGATTTCCAACATCTGTGAATAGATTCCATGTTTCTCGAGGGAACTACACATGGGGACTTTATATATACCGTATATAACACTGGTTTACAAAACATTTAGATTTTAGATTTCCATCATTGCAAAGTTCTGTGCTTTTACATTTCCAGTGCGACTGGGAGACACACAGCAACAGGGGTAATTGTAAAGTAATTGGATTTCCCCCTCGCTCCGATGTCAAAATCTGTGTACTGGCGATAGAATAGAATAGAATAGAACTTTATTTATCCCGAAGGAAATTATTGTGCCAGGTTACATAGCGATACAGTATAAAAACAGAATTATGAAAAATAAACTAAGAATAAACTAAGCATATACAGTATAAAACAATATAAAACAATGATACAATATAAAACAATGATAAAATAAACTAAAGGATTTACAAATTTACAGTTAAAATATACAAGTTTGAAGGCATGATAAGATATTTGACGGCAAAAACAATTTGACATGATTGAAGTGAAATATTGTTGGACATGACATTAAGAATTAAGAATATTGCACATGATGATGAGAGAAGAGAAGAGGAGATGAGAGGTAGTGAGAGGTGGTGCTATAGTGTTATAGATAATATTTAGACAGGAGGATGATAATAATATAGTACATGATAAAGTAAAGTATTGCACATAACGTTATATTGCACGTAAAATTGGGAAATTGCACATGATGTAGAGAGATAATATTGCACATTATATTGCTGTGTTCATTGTCTTGTAGGGGGAGTTATAGGGAGGAGTTATAGAGTTTGATGGCCACAGGCAGAAAGGACCTCCTGTGGCGTTCTGTGGTGCACCTCGGTAATCTCAGTCTACGGCTGAAGGTGCTCTGGTGTGCCAGCAGTGTGGCGTGCAGGGGATGGGAGGCGTTGTCCATAATACTGAGGAGTTTACCCAGCATCCTCCGCTCTGAGACCTCCACCACCGACTCCAATTCCACTCCCAGGACAGAACCCGCTTTCCTGATGAGCTTGTTGAGTCTGTTGGCGTCGGCTGCCTTCACCCTGCTGCCCCAGCACACGACAGCGTAGAAGATGACGCTGGCCACCACAGAGTGATAGAACATCTGCAGCATGGTCCTGCAGACGTTGAAAGATCTGAGTCTCCGCAGGAAATACAGGCGACTCTGGCCTTTCTTGGACCTCTGTGTTTTTGGTCCAGTCCAATTTATTGTCTCTGTGAACACCCAGGTACTTGTATTCCTCAACAATGTCCACCTCAGACTAGGGCTGGGCGATATGGACCAAAAGTCATATCCCGATATATTTAGGTTGAATATCGATATACGATATATATCCCGATATTTTTTCCGCAAAGTGAGAGCTGTGAAATGAAATGTTCAAGTCAAAGCCAAATACGAGTAGTTTTATTGAAAACTCACTATAAAATGTAAACATAAACACTGTATAACAAAGCTCCGTAAGGTACACATTTAAATAAAAAAAAATATCAAATAAAATTAGCCTATAAAATAAAATAGGTCAATCTTTTTCTGAGGCGCAGCATTTATATATAAAGAGATAACAAATAAAGTGCTCAGTTTAAGAAAACGTTTTTAAACATCAGCTTGAGATTACCTGTTTCTTTTTGTTAACTTAACAGCTTATCTGAACAGTCTCAACCAAGACTATCAACTCAATAAACATGTTCTTGACGGCTTGTGCCTGTGGCTTCTCTTCATATTGCACTTGGTGCCACGTGATGAACAGATTCGTAGTGCTTCCACCACTGGCTGCAATGTTGCTTATGGCACTCCCTAACATAGCCGCGGTTCTGTTGCTCGTCTGATCGTTTGTATCCGAACCATCTCCAAGTGATGGAGCCACTGCTTGCTCTTTTACCAACCAAGGGGGCTCTCCTCCGCACGCTCCGCAGACGTTGTTGCCTTCTCCATGTTTGTTGAAGAGTGCCGGAGTGTCCCTCCCCCTCCCCCCTCCCCCTCCCCCCTCTGTGCATGAAAGAGGAGGGGCGGGGCCGAGGGGCGGGGCGCGGGAAGCAGTGCAGAGAGCTCCGATCAGCGGCTTGCCTGAAGCAAGTATTACAGCGCAAATTTCAACTATATCGATATATGCGATATGGTCTAATTCCATATCTTATTTAAAAATATATCGATATATCTTAAATATCGATATATCGCCCAGCCCTACCTCAGACCCCCTGATGCTGATCGGTTTCGGGTGAGTTGGTTGCTTCCGGAAGTCCACCACCAACTCCTTCGTCTTGGAGATGTTGATTCAGTCCACATCACTCCACGAAACCGTCCACCACACTCCTGTACTCAGACTCCTGCCCCTTTCTGATATAGCCCACAATGGCAGAGTCATCCGAAAACTTCTGCAGGTGGCAGGACTGTGAGCTGTATCTGAAGTCTGAGGTGTAGAGTGTGAACAGGAAGGGAGACAGGACTGTCCCTTGAGGTGCTCCCGTGTTGCTCACAATAGTGTCCGAAATGTTGCTCTGCAGCCTCACATACTGTGGCCGACCAGTGAGGTAGTTGGTAATCCAGGCCACTAGTGGAGCGTCCACCTGCATGTCCAGAAGCTTAGTCCCAAGCAGGGCAGGCTTAATGGTGTTGAAAGCGCTTGAGAAGTCAAAGAATGTGACTCTCACAACGCTGCCTGCCTCCTCCAGGTGAGAATAAGTCCTGTGCAGCAGGTAGATGATGGCGTCTTCCACTCCAATACGGGGCTGGTAGGCGAACTGCAGAGGGTCCAGTGATGATTCGGCTAGTGCACGGATGTGCTTCAGGACTAGCCTCTCCAGCGACTTCATCACATGATGAAGATGATGAAGATGATCCCACACGGATTATAAATGCGAAATATTTATTAGGTTAATTTAGCCAACATCCGATGAAGACACAAATCACAAACAGTGAGTGTGTTAAAATACCCTCCAGTAGGTGCAGCAGCTCCCGGGGAATGTTATTGTCTTCCATGATTTTATTGCTAAATGGGATTAAGGGGTTGTATTTGACACCGGCTTTTAATTTCTGTATCTGTCCACGCAGTTGGTGTTTTTATTGCTATTAATTTACTACTTGTGTTTCGTCTGCTTGGCCTGCTAGCATTTATAGAGTAATAAGAGAATGTATTTAATGTGCCTTGCCTCCGCATACTGCCTGAATTGGGTGCATAATTCACGGAGGGGTTGATTAAACCACAACCTCTCCCTCTGGCTCTTAGGCGTGCTTAATTTGAGACAATCTATAAATAAAACAATTAATTTCCACACACGCATTGTTAAAATGGAGATTCCATAAGTTTTAGTTCTGCTCCGACTGTTCTGTGTTTACAGAGGCTCTCGTCAACTGACTCTCTCTCTCTCTCAATCTCTCGTTCGCTGTGTATTACTCTCTATTTCTATTTCTTTCTTCTCTCTCTCTCTCGATCTAGTATTTTTCTCTCTCTCTATCGAGTATTTCTCTCTCTCTCTCTCTATGTGTGTGTTTACTCTCTCTCTCTATCTAGTCTTCTCTCTCTGGTCTCTGTGTCTTTATTCTCTCTCTCTATCTAGTCTTTTCTCTGTCTCTCTCTCCATCTCTTTCTCTGTGTATGTACACTGAAAAAAATGATGTACTTGATTTTAATGTGTACATCGGTCCCACATGATCACAATGTGGCCAACTGACGTCATTTTGCTTTTCAAGAGTATTTGAAAGAATCATGTTGATTCAACATATTATTTTTAAGTTACGGTAAGACCAATTTATTGTGTAATGTTAAAGTAATGTCATCATCTCAATGGTATCTAATTTCCAAATGTAACTCCAACTTGATTTCTTAATGGTAATATTACTCAATGGTATCATGTTACTTTAAAGCAATTTCATTGTGTTAATGGTACCAAAGTTAGGTCTGCAACTCCAACTTGATTTCTTAATAGTAATATTACTCAATGGTATTATCACCTGAGATCACCTGACAGGAAGGCGGAAGTGTGCAGCCGCAGCAGCAGCATTAGTAGACTACACAACTGACACTTAGAAGAACTATACAAAGAAGCACTAAACGACGGCAGACACATTATGTCCAGTGTAGACGATCCGAGTCTTAACTCCTCTTCCCTGCTTACAAAAGCAAACAAAAAGATCACTGACCTGAGGGATGACATCGGAAGGCTCTCCGCTGAATTGCGTAATAAAGAATCCCTGTTGACCAGATTCATGGTTTTAGCCGCCGACCAGGCCCAGCGGATTGCCTCCCTGAGTACAGCCACCCAGGACACCGCTGTTTGGGACCCCTCCACCTGCCCTCGGCCCTCGTCCTGCTCCACTCCTAACCGTCTTTCCTCCTGGAGCGAGGTGGTGGTTCGAGGACACAAGAGAGACTCAGGCCCAGATGGGGCTGTCCCACTGCCTCGCCTGAGTCTCTCCAACCAATACGCGGCTCTGTCCGCCGACACTCCTGCCCCACCCAGCTGATGATCATGCAGTTCCAGCGCGCCCTGACCCGGATCCACCGCGAACGGCGCCCGCAGATGCAGCGCCCGCAGATGCAGCGCCCGCAGATGCAGCGCCCGCAGATGCAGCGCCCGCAGACGCCGCTATACTCCCGTCGGTGGTGGCAAAACAGCGGCGGGAGGGACTCCAACCGTGCTACGGAGGGGCAACTTGGTACTCCACAGCCCCGATCAGCGACCTCCGTCTCACGTCGCAGGACCCCTGAAGGAAGCCGTACTCAGACGCTCCGGAGGTTTCCCTCGCCCTGAGCCGGTGAGTCCTTCCCCCCCTCCCGGGGCCCACAGCGATGCACCGCGTCATCACTCAACCTGTCCGGCCCCGCATCACGGGCACGAGCTGGGCATTCTCCCGCCTGCGATAAGCCCGAAGCTGCCACCCCCTCAACCCCTCTTCACCCCAACCACTCTAATAGTTGGAGACTCCATTGTCAGGAATATACGCTTTTTTAACGCTGCCACACACTGTTTCCCAGGAGCTTCGGTCCAAGTAATCCGGAGTAAGCTCCCGGGGCTGCTGAGTCTCTCTCCTATCCTCAGTCGTGCGAGTAGTTGTCCATGTGGGGACGTGCGATACAAGCTCGCCCAGCAGTCCCGAGCTTACCAAAAAACATTTTAACGATCTTTTTAGTTTTTTAAGTTCTTGCGGCAAATCCGTTTTTATCTCTGGTCCCATTCCCTCGTTGGGTCGTGGGGTAGGACGTTTTAGCAGACTCCTCAGCCTCCACACTTGGCTCCAGCCTGCCTGCAGAGCTCTAAACCTTTGTTTTCATTGACAATTTTTAATCTGCTTCTGGACCGTTCTTCCCTTTCAAGCTTGATGGAATCCACCCAAAACCGCCTGGGTAGTCACGTTTTTAGCAGCTAACATGCAGCACGCCGTACATTCATCTCCATGTGCATGACTATTTACACCACACGCCCCCCCCCGGATTATCCATTGACACTGGTGTCCCCTTCCGGGGTGAACTCCCCCTGCTGGCCAAAACCGGCAACACCTTTCTCCGCCGTCTTCACTATCCCATCCATTGTGACATACCGACTCTTCCCTCCATATGGCAAACCGAAAGCTGCACACAAAAATAATCCACTCCACATTACACAAAGTGTCCATACTTCCCCACCCCCTCCCACCATGCACAAGCTGGCATTTCTGAATGTGAGGTCTCTGTCAAACAAGACTTTCATTCTAAATGACTTTATTTTATCCACAAACTTGGATCTCCTGTTTCTGTCAGAAACTTGGGTGAAACCTGATGAACACAGCCAGTTTCTAGAACTATGTCCCCCTGGCTACAACTATTACAGCTCCCCTCGGCCTATCGGCCGTGGAGGTGGCTTAGCTGCCATCTACAGAAATTGCCACAAGTGTACTCGTATTAGAACCGCTGCTTACTCTACCTTTGAAGTCTTGATTTTTAAATCCAATGCTGTTAGTCACACCGTAGGTCCCACTGTCTCCCTCATTTTGAACAGTAGTCTAGTGAACAGCTCTGTCCCTTCCTGCTTTAAACATGCAGTAGTGCAACCCACTATCAAAAAACCCAACCTCGACACCACTGTTCTAAATAACTTCCGGCCTATATCAAAGCTCCCATTTCTGTCAAAGGTCCTAGAAAAGATTGTATACTCTCAGCTCCTGTCTTTTATAGAGAATAACAACATCATGGACAAATTTCAATCAGGCTTCAGAGCACGCCACAGCACTGAGTCTGCTCTGCTTAGAGTCTCAAACGACCTTCTGCTCTCCCGTGATTCAGGGAAATGTGCCATTTTAGTTCTCCTGGATCTTAGCTGCGCCTTTGACACTGTGGACCACAATATCTTGTTAAGCCGTCTTGAGCACCAGGTCGGTATACAGGGCAGCGCCCTCCAGTGGCTTACTTCCTACTTATCTGACAGATCGTTCTCTGTAGAGGCTGGAAACCTTCTATCCACGTCAGCTCCCATCACCTGCGGAGTGCCCCAAGGCTCAATCCTGGGGCACATTCTGTTTTCCTTATACATGCTCCCACTAGGTTCCATATTTCAAAAACACAATGTGTCTTATCATTGCTACGCTGACGACACCCAGGTGTACCTCCCCATAGAAACAAGTAATAAGAACAACAGCTCAGTTAGTATCCTCCTTAAGTGCCTAGACGAGGTCAAAGCGTGGATGGCTAGAAATTTCCTCCAACTAAACAACGCCAAAACCGAAGTGGTACTATTCGGCCCCTCCAACATCACCATGGCCACTGCTGACTACTTAGGACCCCTGGCACCCAACCTTCACCCCCATGCCAGAAATCTTGGTGTCATCTTTGACCCATGCCTCAAGTTTGACAAACAAATAAACTCTGTTGTGAGAGGTTGCTATTTTCAACTACGTAACATCGCCAAAGTAAAATCATTCCTCACGCGGAACAATCTAAACATCGTTAACAACTCACTTATCACCTCACGGTTAGATTACTGTAATTCACTATACCTAGGTATCAACCAGTCACATATATCCCGTTTACAACTGGTGCAAAATGCAGCTGCCCGGCTTATAACTGGGACTAGAAAACGAGACAGCATCACACCTGTACTGGCATCCCTGCACTGCTACCCATCAAGTACAGGATGATTTTAAAGTTCTACTGTTTGTTTTTAAAGCTCTACATGGCCTGGCACCCCAGTACATCTCCGAACTCATTCACCCACTCTCCAATCCCAGGACACTCAGATCCTCTGTCCTGCTCCTCCTGTCAGTGCCGTGGTCGAGGTTAAGGGCTCTGGGCGACCGCGCTTTCTCAGTTGCTGCCCCAAAGCTCTGGAACACCATACCATACTCAATCAAATGTTCACCGTCCATTGAACTCTTCAAAAACAAACTTAAGACACATATGTTCAGCCTGGCATTTGAATGTCTGTGAAGTTGTCCTGACTATTTTATCTATTAGTTTTAACGTATATGATTTTATTGCCTTTGTTCTTATTTTTAACTGCTTTTATGTTTCACTGTACAGCACTTTGGTCATCCTGTGGTTGTTTTAAATGTGCTATATAAATAAACTTGATTTGATATTATGTTACTTTAAAGCAATTTCATTGTGTTAATGGTACCCAAGTTAGGTCTGTAAATCTAACTTGATTTGTTAACTCCATCCAAATGTATTGTAGACATCAGTTTCATGTTAAAAGTGTGTGCAAATACAAAATGATTAATGTAAAAAAACTGATTTGCATTGACAAAAAGGCAGTCAGAAAGTACGAAAAATTCATATATTAATTATTAAATCTCAACTTTACAGAACAAACGAATCAGTGGCTTCAAATACATAATAATGTAAACTACTTGGGCTGCCCCATAATAGTTGACCACAGTGAAACCATTTTTAGGCGCCTAAAATACGTTTACTGCTGTCCCCATCCACAACAGTACTCCTGTCTGCTTCTCCAAACTGGGATCGCGCTGACCGCCATCTACTGCAGGTAATTTAACTATGGACAAGAACCTCATACAACCCCACTTCAAAAAGAAATCAGACAAAAACACGAACAGCATTTTCAATGTGGATTTACACACTGTGGTGGAAATATACCATATTGGGCAGTTACAAACAACATGTCTTCATCTGCATATCATTGAGGGGACCCCTGCTGTGTACAGTCACTGGCAGAAGGCACTGAGATGATAGGTTGATAGCCTTTGACACCATTACATGAAACAGGAAGACCTTTTGATGTATATTTCAAAGGATCTAGTAATGTTAATGCAAGAAACTATGCGCTGCTGTGATTGGAGCGTTTGTTTCAAGTGTTGCTGTGATTGGAGCGTTTGTTTCAAGTTACCCCTGGTGTGTTTGCCCTGTTGTCACTGTAATGAAACCTTATTATTCAGGAAACTAATGCAATTGAGGTGTCTGGAAGACAACATGAAAGGGGGCCAATTGTTTATCGTTTGTCAAGCCAGGAATCTCAGGCTGTGAAAATTGTGCTTAAAACTGT
The DNA here is from genome assembly GCA_002895965.2 of Coryphaenoides rupestris. Classification (NCBI taxonomy): domain Eukaryota; kingdom Metazoa; phylum Chordata; class Actinopteri; order Gadiformes; family Macrouridae; genus Coryphaenoides; species Coryphaenoides rupestris. The sequence continues at coordinate 9,240 of PIJE02003891.1, forward strand.
CATGTGAAGGTTGGTCTGGACTCACTCTGCTAGAGAGGAGTCTGGTGGATGCATCCATTAAACACTCTTAATTCCTACAAGTACTTTGTCTGTTTTAGACTCATTCGCCTTGGACGCAATTATTATCGGATAATTGCCACGACAACACACATTTCGTTTTTTTCCCTGAGAAATGTTGCGTGTTCGCTATGCTACTAGAGAATCTCAGGGATGGTCGAGGCCTATGCCTCTGCCCCACCACCTCTCTGGCCTCTGTTAACTATGCGACATAAGCGGGTTACATGTTGCGCGTTCGCTCGTGTTATTAGGGGATCTCAGGGATGATCGAGGCCGTGTCTCCGCCTCACCACCTCTCTGGCCGATATTAACTATGCGACAATACGCGGTTTACCTATCGATTGTATGATTTATCCGTATTCCTACCCATGGACTATGCTTACCGTTTATTAGTCAACACCAACTAATATAATACCTCGCGTCCCTTTGGAGGATTTTATCGCACTCAGTATTTAGGCCTCATTTCAATAGCGATATTAATGTCCACTTCTACTAGGTAGGCGGTTACTCGTTAGGATTTATTTTGTGACCCACTTGTCAAGTTCTCCCCCCCATATATAGACTTACTTCCCGTATAGCCTTACATATGAGCACTCCTCAACCTCTTACAACGGTTATTACAGATGAGGTCTAATCAGTACCTAAAACCAACTGCACTTACATCCGTTAGGCTTCCCATGGAACTCACCTTCGGGGCGCTGGTGTCGATCGATGTCTCGGTCTTCAATATCTCAGTGGTCTTGGAGAGGGTTCAATAATGGATTGGCTCTACACCCGATTTTGATTTAATCCCAGTTCCTTATTTGCAAGGTGGGATTAGTTTTATTCTTTTTGTTAAAAGTTAAAATCAAAATAATAGCTTTACAATAATAAGCAAAGCGAAGCGAGCGATGTATGTATTCAAAGTTTATCCAAATTATCTTTCTCTATCTAGAGTGTCTTATTCTAGTATCCCTAGTTCAGGGTTCAATCTCTCTAATCTGCTGTCTGCGTCTCAAAGTCTGAGCTGGAGCGCCACGCCTGCCTCCGGAGTTCTCATATTTACAGCTCAAAATTTGGTACCTGCGCACGCAGGCTTCGTATCTTATTTTTTTTCAACACCCGTCAGCGTCTGAAACTTTCCACTGCGTTCAGATTCATGCCTGGGCTTTCAGATTTGCATATCACGCCTTATGGCTTTTTTCTTTTTTCAATACCCGTCTCGCATCATCCCGTAAATTCCACCGCATACAGGTTCATGTCTGGGCGCCTATAGTTCGTACATCACACCTTTGGCTGGACGTAGGCTACATGTCTCTTTGTGTGCAGCCTCGCAGATATATATATATATATATTTATTTATTTTTTATGCCCGTTTGATCGCATTCTCGTACTTTCCATTATGTACGTTTGCTTGGGCCCCTTAATTCGAAGATCACACCTTTCGGCGGTACACAAGTCTCGTGTTCATGTTGCGTGCACAGCATTGGTTACCAAAATAGGTTTCCAAGAAGCACAAGAATTATGCTTTGAACAAAACATTTCATAATAGAAGAACTATGGCATTAAGCATCAATGGCAATATGGCATTATGGCATTAATTATGCATTAAGGAAAACACTTCATAATATAAGAATTATGGCATACATGTTATATGGTATCAATGTCATAAGGGCATCCTGAAACTTTGTGTTTAGTCATTATTTATTCTATGCTTTGCCATTCTTCCGCTCATTGTCCTGTCATTTCAGATCCTGCCACTCCCACCTGCCCCACAGTATCCTGAGCCCATCCCATCACCTGACACTGCCCCGCCCAGTTAATCACCTTACTCCTACCATCACCTGAGTCTGCTCTACTCACCTGTTTCCAATTCCCTCATTAGAACAGTATTTAACACCTGCCTTATCCCCTTTGTCTTTGTCAGATTGTTTTTGCAGCGGAGCTTAGTGTACCTGTCTCTACTTTTCTGACTTGATATCTGCTAGTATTATCCTGGACTCTAATTCTTGCCTGATCCCTGCCTGTTTTGACGCCTGATTATCGGATACCCTGTTTTGCGACTTTCGCCTGTTTGACTACCGAGTTTGGATTAAACCCTTTGTGGACTTTGATTTCATCTATTAGTTCTGTGTCGTTCTTTTGGGTTCTACCTGTTCTGGTACCGTTACAATCAAGAATGATCAAGGACTATATAATTATGCATTAAAGAAAACACTTCATAATATAAGAATTATGGCCTACATGTTATATGATATCAAGTGGTATATTGTTTACCAAAAATATAGAATCATTAAGTATCAAAACATTTCATGGTAATAACACTAAGGAGTGTGTGGGTGTATCTTCATTGTCCCATAGACTTGTCATTTCATTTCATGTCTCAAAACCTTGGTATATAAAAAATAATAATAATACAAATTTAAATTTCAAAAAATAACAAAAAAACAAGAACACAAGAATCACGGTTTCTTGGTATTTTGGTAATTATCAGAATTCTTCATTGTTTTTTCAAAGGTGTGAAATGTGACACCTAAGCTCTAAGCGAGGAGCGAGGGGTCGTATAGAGGCTCTTGAGACGAAGGCGGGGGGCCGTATGTTGTCAATAAAGGAAATCGGTTCACGACAAGTTCAAGTGCCGTGTTAAAGAAATAAAATCTTATATTGACATATAGAAAAATTACATGATTATGAATTGTTAAAAACACTTCATAATATAATGACAATAAAAAATAATAACTCTAAACTGTGTATGTGTTCAACGTACCCCCACTGTCATGCCTTGCTGCATGTGAAACCCCTGGTATAGAAAAAACACAGGAAATGGGGCCTCTTCGAGTTCACGACCCCTTTGTCATATGTGTTGAAAAACATTACCAAGATACACTAAATCATTAATTGTCAAAGAATTACAGGATCATACAGAATTATACATTAATCACAATACTTCATAATATAAGAATCATAAGGGTGAGATGTGTGTGTGTGTACGTGAGATGCAAGGCTTGGGACCCCCCACCCTTCTACCTGAAGCGTGCAGAGTTTGGTACCCCACACGCTTCTACCTGAAGCGTGGTGCTGTAGGTGACACAGGCATGGGGCCCCTCGCTCCTGCATTGTCTCAGTACAAGTACAGGTCTTTCACTGGTGTCTTCTGTTGAAATAAACCTTATAAGTCATACATTAGTCCTAATGCTACACAAAATGATATAGAAGTACAATAATTATAATAAAAAAGTTTAAAAGGAATAAAATCAATGAAATGAAAGAATCTTAAATCTTAAAGAATTATAAACTAATTGGTTATGGTTATGAATTATACAGAAGTACAATAATAGTTATAAAAAAGTTTAAAAGGAATCAAATCAATGAAAGGAATAAATCTTAAATCTTAAAGAATTATAAACTAATTGGTTATGGTTATGAATTATACAGAAGTACAATAATAATTGTAAAAAAGTTTAAAAGGAATCAAATCAATGAAAGGAATAAATCTTAAATCTTAAAGAATTATAAATCAATTGGTTATGGGGCCAACCCTAGTTCACATTCGGTGTACCAGGAAACGTGTGTCTGTGAGTGTGACCTCCCCCAGTCTATTTTTATCCCTGCTGCAGACGAGGCCCTTGTTCTTTCATGGCTCACGTACAGCCCCTTCGTTGGTGTTGCCTGCCAAAGTAACCCTTATCTCTAACACATCAGTCATAAATGCTACACAGAGTTATACATTTGCAAAAGAAATAAAGAGTTATTAATAAAGAAGTAATATATATAGAATATAATAAAGAAATAAAGAATTGTTAGTCACATATGTCATACAGAATCATGCCCTTCCTATGGGCATTATTCGACAGAAATGATTCCAAAGATATGTAAACCAAAGTAGCAAATACAAAATACTGCATTTGTTTATAAAGTGTACTCAGAGCAGCAAACAAAATGGCTACAAACCCTCAACTGGTTGGTTTCATACTGGATTCATAACCGAAAATAATGTGAACTTACAATGACTAAACTGCAACTAATTGGCAAGAAAGAATGAAAAAGCAGTCCAAATGGTATAGCAATACCAAAGCTTTAGAGGACAATTCAATTGTGTTGTGGTTTGTGCAGTATCTCTCCCTTTCACTGGTAGAGCCTGTTTTTTAGAGCGAGTGCCTTGTTGGAAAGTTTACCTCCATCTAGTTCCATGAAAATCTTTTGGACTACCTCAAAGGTGTAGCGGAGGTTAGCAGGGTAGCTGAGGTCTGGGGCATAAATCAGTCCGAACAGCATAGCAACAGCTACATTATCCAGATCTTGCAACACCTTGATGCCTTCAAAGATGATTCCAATGTCCTCCGGTTCATTCAATTCAATTCAATTCAATTTTATTTGTATAGCCCTGAATCACAAGACAGTCTCAAAGGGCTTTACAGGCCAGATTGTTATGGGCCAAACGTGATTTATGACACCCCCCTAGCCCAAGCCCCCCTAAGGGCAAGAAACGACTCCCTTAATTAACAAGGAAGAAATCTCGAGGAGGAACCTCAGAGTGGGGGATCCCTCCTTCCAGGGATGGTTCAGAGTGCAATGGGTGTCATACGGGCATTTAAAAACAGGGGTAACAAAGCATGACAAAATGCAAATGACAAAGTGCAAATAACAAAGTACAAATAGTAAATGAATAGTAATAATGTGATGGGGTGCTGGCTGGAGAGCAAGCTGGTAGCCGTCAGTGAGGTGGCCGGTATCCAGTCACGATCACAGCAGCACTCTAGATAATGGAGACAAAATGAGGTTAGATGGAGCACAGTAAGCAGGAAACATACAAGTATCCTCAGACCTAGTAACCCATCGGCAGCTAGGGTTAGGCTAGTGCTAACGGTTATTGATTTAGCTGTAAATTAGAGCTGAGGGGCACTCCTAGCAGCCAAAGGCGAGGGTAAATAGGTGGGTTTTTAGTCTCGCCTTAAATATATCAGCAGAGTCAGCCTCCCTGATTACAGGTGGCAGACTGTTCCACAGATAGGGTGCTCGATAAGAGAACGCCCGGTTTCCTGCTGATTTTTTATTACTTTTGGAATTGATAAAAGGCCACTCCTGAGACCGGAGCGGCGAGAAGGACAATAGGGAACAATAAGGTCCTTCAGGTACGATGGTGCGGACCCATGCAGGGTCTTGTAGGTAAGAAGTAGCACCTTAAAGCCAGTGGAGGGAAGTGAGAATAGGAGTAATGTGGTCAAACTTCCTAGTTCTCGTTAAAAGTCTAGCAGCAGCGTTCTGTACGAGCTGGAGGCTTTTTGTAGTAGAGCTCGGTAGGCCAGAGAACAGTGCATTACAGTAATCCAGTCTGGATGATATAAATGCATGGATGAGTGTCTCTGCGTCCGCAGCGGATAGCATTGGTCTGATCTTGGCAATGTTTCTAAGATGAAAGAAAGCAGTTCTGGTGATACTTTCATCACTTGAAGCATGTTCTTTAAGAACATCGATCCCAATAGTGATGTCTGCAATGGCGTCATTGATGGTGTCTTCATCCATGCCCTGTACGAAACAGACAAAAGTAGGTACATAAAAGTAAATAAGACCTATTAACCACGGCCCATCGAGAAAAGTATAAATAAATATAAAATTGGGCAGTAGAGCTGTGCCCAAAATGATCAAATGACCCTACATGCAGAGTAGCGTGATCATAAATGACAGCAAAAAGCAGTAGAAACTCTCACACTGAGCTGAAATGAAATAGACCCACAAAAATGAGGTAAATAATATAAATAAACAGTCTTTACTGCATTCTGCTGTCATTTATGGTCATGTTAGTTTCTTGTCTCTGCTCTCCGTTTCACCGCGGGCGGAGCTCAGCAAAGCGGAGGAGATACAGACAGCAGTGGAGAGTTGTTGACAAGTACACCATTACATTAATGGAAGTGCAATAAAAGCCAATAAGAGTAATTTATTAATAATTAAAATAAATGCATTTTCTATTAATTAACAATTTATTTCAGCCCAACTGATCAAGTAGAATGAGAGAAGAGTGGAAGGGGAAAAAGTAAGCACTGATTCATGTACATACCACATATTCCCGTACAAGGTTTTCTGGATCTTCACCCATGTTGATACAGACTCCCTTAATGATACACTGTCGTCCAACATCTACGTCATCACACTGAAAGAAAAAAAGTCTGAAAGATAAGGATCTTAATTCTGAAAGATAAGGTCTTAATTGAGCCCTAGTGCTGCATTTTTAAGTCAACTACTGGTGTAAACTGTCTTATGTGCTAGGGATTGGCATCTCAAGCAGAAATACTATTCGATATTCACTGGCAATTATTGGACCATTATTTGAATATTTCCATAACTTTTCCACAATTTAAAAAATCTTATTTTCCAAAACACATTGTCAAAATTCATAACGTTTCTAGGTTTGTAATGTCTGTGGGACAACTGTATCACTTACATCAGCCATTTGCGCAGTGACTGTCTTGAGCCTTTCCCCTAGCTGCCCTCCTCTCTTTTGGAGCAGCCTCATCAGTTTGTCAGTGTGGAGACAGGGACTTGGACATTCTCTTGAATTCAGTGTTGATCTGAAAACACAGCACACGCAAGAAGAACTTTATTAGTCCACACACAACACAGAGTGGCAGCCGCCAAACACAAACACACATGCAGGGGGGGTGGCCTGTAGCATTTGACCCATCCTGCTGCCCCTCCAGGGGCAGCCATTTGACAGCTCCAGGTTTTACATCCACAGCTTGGTCAGTGGATCTTCACGTTTTCTTAAATTGAGGTTCTTCCACTCCGTAAGGACACCCCACGGAGCACATGCAAACTCCACACAGCAAGGCCGGGAGATCACCCACCTGGGCACCCCACAGTCAACAGCACCCCAGGCGGGAATCGATCCCAGGACCTTCTTGCTGTGAGGCAGCAGTGCCAGCACTGTGCCACCGTGCCACAAAGGAATTAGGTTCAAACAGTAAACATCAGGGAGAAAGCCATCATTACACATACAGCAGACCAGGGCAGTCTAGGAAGGAGATAAAGCACAGATGAATAATATAAAATCTGGCATGTTAGTTTGCCAGTGTATCTAAAACTTTCCTTTTATCAACAGCAATTCCAAGATGAAAGATCCAGCATGAAATAAGCCTTACCTCACTGACTTCAAACAGAGCAGGCCACCTTGCCATGAAATCCTTCACTGTAGGTACATTACGCACAACTTCATGTCTTCTGTGTGCGAAAGTGTTTTCCATCTTGAGTTTCACAACATCTCTGTTGTTCCTCTTCTTTACATCCAAGAGCAGAGATTTCTGCATGGCCTCCAGGCTCTCCTCACTTTCTGCTGATGGGTATGTTGGGCAAAAATTCACCTCCGCTCTCTTCGCCTTTTTGACACCAAAAACTGCACTGCGCCTTCCTGCAGGTTTGTTTTTTAAAGAGTTCACTGTCACTTCTGGGCAGCCCAGCTTTCTCAGTTGTGTGCGGTAGTTAGACAGTTTATATTTTAAACTGGTCTTCCAACCGCCACATCCAGTGCAGGACCCCTTCTCAGTTAAACATGATGCCTCTTGATGAGAGTCTGGGCTACTTGTTCCATCTCCTTATCAGTGACATAGACTTTATACTGCACAATTTCCTGCACTAAAGCATCAAAGATGGCAGACTTCAACTTGGGATCTGGAAAATGTACTGCGCCATTTTGAAGATAAGCTAAATTTGCCTGCTGAAGTTTTAATTCCGAATCGTAGGAGAACTTGGGCACATGAAAAACAGCAGGCCAAGAGGACCGTGAGCTCGTAGACTCACACGATGACAGTACATCTGTATCCACAGATCCACCTGATAGGGATGAAGATTCATTCTGAAAGGACTGAAAGCTTGGGGGTTTAGACCAGGATTGAGATCAGTAGATATCTCATCATGCTGCATAGTGGTGGGCCTTGACATATCAATGATTCTAAGAGTACCTTTGTCCTCAACTTCTGACATTGAGGTAAGGTTAAGGAACTCATCTCCAAACAAGGAATCCATGAACTGAAGTCTAAAATTGCCGTGAAGTCCACACTGTTTCTTTACTTCAGCCATAGGGTCATCAATGGATGCAGGGAGTCCATGGGAGATAGTCAGCCTCTGAGAGCTGCCATCAGTCAAGATGATATTAAGGATCACAGGAGTCTCCATCCTCTACGTGGTTTACTCTGCAAGCACACAGACACAGGTCATTGTCATGTCATTGCAGGTCATTAAAATGTGTGCTGGCTCATTTTCCCAGCAGGTAAGTGAAACAGGTCAGTATAAAAGCAGGATTAGATTCAGTGGTAAGCTTAAAGGGGCACTTGCTGGTTTATTTTGCACATAATCTCACACTTGTGGGTGTTCTTGTGGGTGCTGGGCTTAGTTCGAAGGCTCTATAATGCTCTTTGTACCAACCACAGAGCTCTTTGACAATGTAGAATACTCTCTCATGTGAAATGCAGATTTGGTCAATTTTACTGAATTCAGGCAATCCACCTGCTGCTCTGTGGGCCAGAATCATTCCCTTCCTATAGGTTATGCCCTTGGTTGTCGGGGAACTTTCGCCCGATGACTTGTGCTATCTCCTCTTTGAGTAGGTCTACTGGTAGAGTGGATACAGCCGAAACCTCTAGGTCAGACTTGTTCAGATGTGGAGAGCTCAGATCGTAAGCAATCATCATCTGATGCTTTGAGGCACATTCTTGAAGCAGCTTGTGTGCCTGATTACCTGCTTAAAAAAGCTATGCTTAGCCTCAAAGCGCATTGTCCACAGCCCGACAACTGGACCAAACTGCCTTATCATCTGGGGGTAGTGCTCCAAAAAATTGTGTTTTGGTATCAGCTTGATGTCGGGGAACAACTCTTTGTATCGCTGCCTGTGCTCTATGATTTTACTTTCTAAAAAAGCCAGTGACTCATCACTATGCACAGGGGCAACAACAAGCTCTGTGATGTCCTTCAGATCCATGAGAACAAGCCACGCAGGCTCATCTTCAGGTACAAGTGATCCAACCAAAAAAGGTAAGAACCGGAGCAAGCTCCAGTTTTCATGAGCATTTCCCCCGACTGTTTTTCTGCAGGAGAAACTTTGTGGCACTACATGAGGTCTGTTTGTCCTGTCAGTCCATTTGTAGGGAAACTTTAGAATGGCATTGTTCAGGTCAGCTAATGTGAAATACTCTTTGAATATAAGCACTTTTAGCAATGAGCTAGCTCTACTGGGATGAATAATTAGCAAATTAGCCAATACCCAATAAACAGCAGAAAGCTTATGTTTCTTGCGCGAGGTGCCAAGGGGGTTACAGGTTTCAAAGTCGTCCACATAAAAATTGAGGATGATCCTTGCCTTTTCTCCAGCGAGGAAACTATTTTCCTTAAACAGGGAACCATCTCTTGAGGATTTGTACTGATATGACACTCCAGAATCTGTGCCCTCCTGTCTTTGATGGCCCTCAATAACTTGATCAATGATGTCCCTTCTACTTAACAGCTGCTGTAAGGACTTCAATATCGGGACATATTGGAAACTGCGTTTGTTTTTACCATCAAGAATGTATTCAACTGGCTCTACAACACTGAAGTTCTCCTTGTAATACTGCTTACGCAGATGCGCAGTACTTAGAGGGCCACGTTTTTGTATGGACCTTTGCACAGGATTACCTGAACAAATTGCATTAACAGTTTCTCTAATTATAACTTCATCGACAGGAAGGTTTCTCTGATGACAGTTTCTTTGCACCCCTTACAACTCCACATTCCCTGCACCAAACCCTGTAACATATATTGAGAACATCATTATTTACACTATTAAGGCTCCAATATGCAATTCAAACAAAAAGGTCTGCTGCACTACCAAAACTCAAAACACATGATGGAACAACAGACAAGAAAAGAAAAATATGACAGCACTTACCACTATAGAGCCTTTAAGTGTGTGTATGCTGTGCAAATAAGAAATGGACGCTGGACCTATGAAAGAAAATATTTAAAATGAATGAGGTGAACACGGTGGATTTCCACAATTAATTAAAGGACTACAAACAAATAACAAAATCACAAAGCAAGGATGCAACAGACATTCAGTTTTAAGTATTTCTGCAATCCAGTACACTGTTGGACGCAATGGCAAGCAGAAAATAACTTTAAATCAAGTTTTAGACAGATTTTAAGAACTCTGCTTCATTCCTTTGAATACTTGCGATGTATGGATTATTTCAGGTTGTGTAGGTACTGCTGTTTGTCGGCGAGCAGCGGCTCTGTCCCTCGTTTCGCCCGGTCCTCCACACAAACTTAACTTCGCCTCGACTTTGTATGTAATCTCGTTTTCTGTCTGTACACACAACAGCCCTTTTTACACAGACGTCCCGCCATAATGCCGCCTTGAACAGGCTGTGTAAACATTTTGCAGCACATATAACGTTACACAAACAAGACAGCCTGTTGTCTAGTCAAGTGGAAATGTCACCTACTTGAACACGAACATAAATTTGATTAACTTACTTTTTCAGTGTCTCTGTCATCCACAACTTTCGCGACTAAAGATACGGTCGATTGCGCATGCGCAGAGGCGGAACTTCTTCTTCCTTCTTCTTCTTGTTTTTTTGGTGTTTGCCATTGGTTGAATTATCGCCACCCTGATCTGGAGTGACCAATGACACGTCCTGACAATTTAAATTCAATCAAGTCAATCAACTTCAATCAACGCGGGAGAAACTCGTATATTCAATATAGTCTATAAACACCTCAAGTCTACTTGATGAAATCATGTTCACACAAGGAATATAAATGAATTGTGTTGCATATATTTAATTCATTTTTGTAAATTCAAAGACCTGCTATTTCCCATTTTTTCAGTGTACTCTCTCTCTGTCTTTCTCGTTCTTCTCTCTCTTTTCTCTCTCTAGTACATTTCTCTCTCTAGTATTTCTCTCTCTTTTCTCTCTCTCTCCGTCCCTCTCCTGCCTCCGGGTTGATCCATGTCTAATGTTGACAGTGGATTCTTTCATTGAGAACGTACTGCTCATTGTTTCAATGTCTTTTTTTGGTACAAAGCTCACTGGCAGGCAGGCAGGGGGTCCGAGGAATATTTGTCTTCGAGTTTACTGTAATCTATAGATTATCTGACGCTCCGTCCACACGTGGGGGAATCACACAAAACGTAAACTCCCCCCAGCAGATCCCAAACAGAGAAGTCCTCGAGTCTCAGTACGTGGGGGGGCTTATGTTCAGTGGGAAGCTTTAACACTCCACGAGACTTGATGTCCAACGGATTCCAGACTTTATTTATAATCTTTATTGTCTCCTCCCCAATGCCAGGCTATGGAGTCTTGTCTCAGAGCTGACGAAAGCTATGAAATCTGAATTAATACAACTGCCGTGATCGCTAACAACCAGACACAGCCGCTATTTTCCTTTTAAAACAGATTATATATAGAAATTATATTATATATGTATTATATACTGTATAATATAATATATGTAAAATTATATATGGGGCCAGCTGTCCTGTTGATTTTGAACACATTGTTTGTTTTTTGATGTTTGTTGTGGTACAATATAAGCCTAAAATCTTCCCAGCGTGTTCAAGCTAATCTATTCTTCCACACACACACACACACCCACGCACACACACACACACACAGTAACACACACACACAATACTTTTGGGCTTCGCTTCACGACTGTTGGTCTAAGGAAGTCCTCCATTGTGTGCACATTCCAAATGGCATTGTGTATAATCATGCATGGCTTCGCCAGCCCTTCTAAACACGTTGTAATTTGAAAATAATGGCGCTGGCTTTCATGGATGGGAGCTACTACTACTTAACATTTTCCCTGGCAAATGGGCTAAAGTCAGCATTAACCTGGCTGGGGCCCAGCACCCCGATATAAAAAGTTGATCGAGCCTGTTAAAGGAGAGGAGACTGTGCCGACAGAGGTGTAATGACCATGCTGTCTCTATTAGGGGTGGCAGCGATGGTGGTGGCGGTGGTGGAGGAGGTGTTGGTGGCGACGGCCCCTCCGAGCGAGATTCACTCAGCCTCATCGATGGCTGGAGTTGCAGCGAACCATTAAAAAAGAAAAAGGGAAAAAACCGGGGAGCTGCAGATGAGGAGCCTCTGATTGGGGTTAATTGGATGTAATTGGAATTTATACGATACAGTGGTATTAAGAACACATGGAGGAGTAATGTGGTTTGGGCCCAGGTCATTTAACAGGCTCTTTATTGAAAGCGGGGCCAGACAGGCTTTTTAATAGGAAAGATAGAATAGATGGAAAAGCATGAAGCTGACCGCTGGTCGCAGGAGGAAGGACGAGAAGGAGAAGAACCTCATTCAAGATGGCGGTGATTATTCATTGAGTCGAGCGATTCTCTGGCCAGTGTCCTCGCGACGGGGTCAACGGCCGAGTGGATATATATACGCTTAACTTTATATCGTTTACTAACAATTTGGATGGAAAAATACGCTGATAACACGTGAGAATGTGTGTGATAATGGTAAAATGGTAAATGGATTGCATTTATTGTGATCATGTGTGTCCAGCATTTGATGAAAGGATTCCCTTCCAACATAAAAAATCTGTTAAAAAACAAACAAAATATTGTGGCACACTCCCTATTGGGGTGGAGTGTGACCACGACTGAAGTAATAATCCAATTGTCCCACACCAGCATTCAATGCAGTAAGAGTCTTTATTTACCACACAGGGGAAGGGAAATATAATCACTATCTGTACCGAGTCCGTAATCCAAGCGAGTAGTCGTAGTCCATAAGCAGGGGGTATCACACCGGGAAGTAGTCGCATACGGTCCAGGGCAAGGCAGGCGGGAGGGTAGTCAGGCAGGCAAGGGTCATACACAAGACGGGTTCTCGGACAGGCAAACGATCAAGGCACACAGCCACTTGGTTTCCTTCTTGAACTCACACACACAGCGTCTTGGTCTCCCTCTTCCTCCTCTTTCTCTCCCACAACCACCTCCTCTTCCACCTCCACTCTCTTCTTGACTCCTCCTTCGACTCTCTCTTCGACCTCGGTCCTCTCCTATTTATTGGCCGCAGCCAGGCCTTTGATTGGCTGCCGCCGAGTTTCCTCAACGAGGCGCAGCTACTTCCCACGAGGCTGATTGCCTCTCTACACTTCCTGGCCTCCCTGGCTCCCTCTGGGGGCCGACTGGGGAACTGCAGTTCCCCCGACCATTGTCCATACTCCTTAGTCGGCCCCCCAGTGGCCGTCTGCCACAATATATACGAATAGTAACGCGGAGACGGGTTCTAATTCACGGGCTGGTGGAACCACGGAACACGACAGAACCAGCAGCACCCAGTTACAGAGAGAAAGGGGGAGAGAGAGAGTGTGCGCGTGAGCTTGTGTGAGAGCAAGACAGAGCGAGAGAAAGAGAGAGATTACCGTATTTTTTGGACTATAAGGCGCACTTAAAATCCTGTAATTTTCTCAGAAATCGACAGTGCGCCTTATAATCCGGTGCGCCTTATGTATTAACCTCGAACCGATTTTATGTGGTACACGGCGCTCAAAAATCTGTCAAGCCACACCGCTTGATGGATTGTCGGCGCATTACGGCTACCGCGGCGTAATACTTGATGGATTGTCGGCGCATTACGGCTACCGCGGCGTAATACTTGATGGATTGTCGGCGCATTACGGCTACCGCGGCGTAATACTTGATGGATTGTCGGCGCATTACGGCTACCGCGGCGTAATACTTGATGGATTGTCGGCGCATTACGGCTACCGCGGAGTAATACTTGATGGATTGTCGGCGCATTACGGCTACCGCGGCGTAATACTAGCCTTGCGGAGTAATACGTACTGTGCTTTCAACATACCGTAATATTATGGTGTGTGTATAAGGACTGAAGATGAAGAATTTGATGGATTTGTGGATGAGGAATGAGCTGAAAAAGTGAGTGTATTGTTTTGTATTTGATGTGTTACAACTGAACAATGTTGAGAGTTATTGTGTGAGTTGAAAAAAGTTCGATTTATGACTGTTTTGTGTTGCTTAATGCGCCTGTTTTGTATTTTATGTGTTACAACTGAACAATGTTGAGAGTTATTGTGAATGAGTTGAATAAAGTTCGATTTATCTGACTGTTTTGTGTTGCTTAATGCGCTTTATAATCCGGTGCGCCTTATAATCCGGTGCGCCTTATGTATGAAAATAGACCCGTTCATTGACAGTGCGCCTTATAATCCGGTGCGCCTTATAGTCCGGAAAATACGGTAATAGTATGAGAGAGAGAGAGAGAGAGAGGGCGGGGGAGGGGGGGAGCAGAAGAAGAGGCAAAAGGCGGTAGATGAATATGGTGTTAAACTGGAAGCCTGTCTGTTTTATCAGCCACTGGCACTGTTTAGCAGACAGCAGACAGCCCGAGCGCTGGGAATAGGGTCTGGGTGTTCACCAAATCCGGCGAGAAGAAGAATATCAGCGTTCTTCACACACACGCGGCAGGCCCTGTCACCTGCCGGAGCGTTAATCCCCCTGACTTATTGCTCCGCGGAGGGATGAGTAATGACTATTTGAATGTGATCAGCACAGTACAATGCAATTAAGGAACAAGACTGTTCTGTGCCTTTAATCCTGAACTAATTTGAATTGCAGTTTGATAGCACTGTGAATCCTGCATAATTATGTAGGGTGCATATTATACTCTGTGACAAACCAAAGAGCCCTTTAAGTAGCCCTGCCACGAGGGGGGGGGAGGGGGGGGGGGGGGGGGGGGGGGGGGGGGGGGGGGGGGGGGGGGGGGGGGGGGGCGGTGAGAGGCAAGGGGAGGAGAAGGAGGGAGAGCCTGCCGCAGGACTCGTAAGTCTCAATTACCACCGGCCCCCGTTTGACAGGTGGTTGATGGGGGGAGGGGGTGGGGGGGGGATTTAGCTCCTTCCAAAAAAAATAAATGGGGGGTGGGGGAGACGTGGGGTCTGACACCCCAACATGTCTCTCGGTCTCCGTCTCCTCCTGGTCATCCAGGGACGAGTGGCAGAGAGCCCTGGCAGAAGAGAGGGAAGAGCCAGGGAGAAATAAGGAAAGAAAAATGCCTGCCAATATACCTTATGGACAAAGGGGAGAGTGTATTACATAAGGTGTGCGTTTTTAAAGGTAAACACATCCACCGTCTGACCCGAGAGTCAAGAGTCCAATACATTGCCGACCGCTTAATCAAAAACAGGTCATTTATAATTAGCACTGGATTAAGATGCAGTTAATTGCATATGCAGCGTTAAAGTTTATGTCCAGTTCTGATCACTCCAATTTGTGTTTTTTCACTCCAGTTTGTTATTATTCTTTTGCACATGCCACTGGCCATCGCCACTTTTCATGTCACTGCATATCCCGTATATGAATGTGTGTGTGACAAATAAACATCTTGAATCTCGAATCGCGAGTTAAAATTGGGTTAATTAGTCATTACTTATCGTCACGGCGATGATGTGGTCATTGTCGTCATAATCATCATCATCATCAATGATTATTAAGCCATTGTGACTAAAAATCCTCCTTTAATAAGGTTCATGCTGTCTACAACTTCATCATTTTCCCCTGAATGATAATTACTTTATTCAATCACGTTCAAGGTTTTGGTGAAAGCTAGCATTGATTGATTAACTTCAATTACCATGCTTGCATTTGCATAGATAAAAACTGCTTTTCAATTTGTGAGTGGCACGCGGGTGGAAACCCTGCCTTCGTATTTGCATTTCAATGTGAAGGCTGAGGGATAAAGGTGGAAGTCAGGGGTCTGATCACCACTAAACCCTTTCTGCTCCGCTGAAATGGTTTATCCTTTCTTCTTCCTCCATTTTTTTCTCTTTCTTTCTCCTCTCCCCTCTATCTTCATTCTCTCCCCTTCTTCTTCTTCGTCTTCTTCCTCTCTCTCCTTTCTTCTGTGTGCTCAGTCTTTGTTGTGATGTCAGTTCGTTCCCGCCGCGAGGGGACAACGCCGTCCCACGGAGAGCTGTCTTTGGCTTGATGGCTCTGTTGTTTGCGGTGGCAGTGGGGGGATTAGTCTGGGTTGAGGGCTCCGAACTCACCGTAGATGAGGGTGGGGGTGGGGGGGGGGAGTTTGGCTGCTGGGGTTGCTGTTGTCCCCCTGTAGCAGCAGCCGTAGCATTCCCCCGGAGCACGAGGCTGCTCTCAGCTCAGCCAGTGGATGAATCAGGAGGAAGATTTCACACTCCAAGGAATTGTGTATTATAAGCATATATCTGGGCGGCGGTGGTGGTGGCAGTGGTGGTGCCTCATGAAGATGTACGTGTGGACAGAGCAAAAGGCAGCCAGAGATAATTAGGATTATCACATATCTGTATCAATCATCATTAGCCAGGGTGGTTTCTTAAAACACGATGTAAACCTAATACACTGCTCGACGCGGAAGGCTGTGCCTCTCTCGATTAAATATCTAGTAATCTGTATTTCCCAAAGTGTATCAATCATCAGTGTATCAATGTATTGTCTCGTCACCGCTGTGCAGAAAAACGAGTTACAAATTATTTTAGTCTTGACGTGTAGATATATATATTTTTTTCTTTTGTCTGAGTGTCACATCTTGGGATTGCCTTCTCGTAATTGGAGACCCCTCGCACCTAAGTGTGAAAAAAGTTACGACATTTTCCAATTACATGTGCTCGCTTATTGAATCACCGTGGGCTAAAATAATACGTGTTGGAACGACAACACAGAAAGGTATTTAATGTATAGAATTGCGCCATGCAGTGCAGTTATATGGGAGAAGCTAGCGTAGCGTATCCTGGCAGTCTGCTGGGTTCACCGTCACCTTTGTATCCATGTTTTTCTTCTTTGATTAATGTCACCCAAATGCTGTCTTCTAATCGCAAAGCCGGCTTCATTTGCATGATTTTTTATATGCGTTGCAAATTTGGGGATTAATTAGCCTGTCTCCCCCCCCTATACATATATGTATATACCGTATATATAATTATTTTTTTCATGCTAATCAATCACTGCTCCGACAGCGTTTCAAGGAAGTAGAATAATAAAACCCAGGTCTTTATCGTGTTTAGTTGAGCTAATTCTGGATGAAATGGACGCTGCGCTAGGCTAGGCTACGCGTTCGTGCTCCGGGACTCCCCGCCGCTAGGCTTATGCTACATTTATCGCAAACAAAAAGAGGCTCATCATCTCTGGGGGTTCTTGGTGGGGGGGGGGGGCTCTGTCACTTCACACTGTCACCGCATAATGGAGGAAACCGGATGGATGATCGGCCATCCACTTCCTGTCTGGCCTGCCCGCCTGGCTGGCTGGCGCCTGGCTGACTGCCTGGCTGGCTGTCTGGCCGCGCTGATCATCATGTGAGGCGAGGCTAAAGTGGCCTGCCACCACCGCCACCAACGCTGCCACCTCCCTCCTGCCTGCTCCTCCACCTCCTCTACCTCCATCTCCTCCTCTGCCTCCACCCTCCCCCCCTCGGGAGGGGAGGGCGGTCGACCCAGTTGCTGTCCGTGAGGCTGGCCCGAAGAGCGGCTTTCATTGAGGGATGGATCCGCTCGCAAAGCCCGTTGCCCTGTGGGTTGTATGCCGTGGTGCGGTGGAGCTTCACCCCCAGGCCCTCAGCGACCGCAGTCCAGACACACACACACACGCAGTGTGTGTGTGTGTGTGGATACGTCACAAAGGAGCGTGGCATTATCAACCACCACATCCTCCAACTGCAGCCCGGTGGTGGCCGTCCGGTAGGCCTGAACGTCCACGTCAGTAGCCTGGTCTGCAGCCATAGGAGCGTAGTCGACCCCCAAGTTCTCAGAACCTGTCACCGCCCGGGAGAGGCAGTCGGCGACTAAGTTGTCCTTTCCAGCCACGTGCTGGATGTCCGTGGTGAACTCCGAGATAGCGGAGAGCTGACACTGCTGGTGCCCGGACCACAACTCGGAGGTCTTGGCCATGGCGAATGTCAGCGGTTTGTGGTCCACAAAGGCAGTGAACCGGCGGCCCTCCGACAGGAACCTGAAGTGGTGGGCCGCCAGCCCGATAAGGCGTCCTCAATAAATAACAGCTTGCTGCCTTGGCCGGCGCTCACCGCTGCCAATGATCGCCGTCCCCGGCGTTTCCCTGATTGCCGTAGTTGCATGGCGGGCGACACTGCTTAGCCTTGGCTCCAAACCTGCTTTGGTAATAACAGAGCCCGCTGTCACACTGGTGGCGGGCAGCCACGGCAGTGGCCGTGCTTGCTGCGTCCCCCAGGGGTGAGGGCGAGATCTGGGCGGGTAGCAGTGCGTGAGCGAACTGCTGTCGGTTGGCAAGGAAAATCCTGTCCGCCTCCGCAGCCAGTGCACGGTAGTTCCTGGCGGAGGACAGAGGGGAGCTTACCAGCGCAGTACACACGGGTGCTGGGAGTTGTCGCAGGAAAACATGCGTGAAAAGGAAAGAGGGATCCGCTGAGCCCAAAACATCTTCTCCATCAAATCCGATGGCTTGTTGTTGCCAAGGCCGTTGAGCGACAGCAGCTGGTCAGCCTTCTCCATCTCCGACAGCTCGAAGAGTTGTAGAAGGAATATTCTGAGCGCGTCGTACTTGCCCGCAGCTGGAGGGTCTTCCAACAACCCCATCGCCCGGGCTGTTGTCGATGCGTCTAACGCCGCCACCACATGGAAATATTTAGTAATGTCCTGTGTTATGCCCCTCAGTTGAAACTGGGCTTCGACGTGCTGAAACCACGGCCGGGGGCTGTGCTGCCAGAACTCGGGCAACTTGACTGCCGCGGCGTGGATGCTAGCGTTAGCATCAGCTTCTGGCGCGGCTCCGGCGGCGTTGTTGTTGGTCGACATGTTCTTTTAGAAACGTGCATGGTCACCAATGTGGGAGTGCGTAAAAGACGAGACGGGAGGCGAAAATGCTTTCTTTACTCTCACATAACAAGAACATGGGAACAAGCGGTAGAGCGGCAGCTCGGTCTAATCTCACCACGCTTCATCGGAATGCTTGGCCACGCCCCCCCATGCTACATCCTGGTTATCTACCAACCAGCTACCTCCTATCTGCTGGTTGGCTCCCTGAACTCCCAACCCTTAAAGTAACAGCAGTCTCTGGTGAATGTCTCAATTGTGTTCCACCACACAGTATATACAGTATATATATTGTGACACACTCCCGAGGTGGTAGAGTGTGCACAGGACTGGAATTAATAAAATCAAGGTCCACCACCCAAGTGGTGCAGCCCGATTGTGATGGTCCCCAAACCCGATGGAACTATTCGATTTTGTAATGACTTCAGGAAATTGAATGAAATCTCTAGGTTCGATGCATACCCCATGCCTCGAGTGGACGAGCTGATTGAACGGCTAGGAAAAGCCCGTTACATTTCTACCCTGGACCTAACCAAAGGGTATTGGCAAGTTCCCTTGGCGCCCGCAGCCCGAGCGAAGACAGCCTTTGCCACACCCGACGGGCTGTTCCAATATCGCATGCTCCCGTTCGGCCTCCACGGAGCCCCGGCCACCTTCCAGAGGCTGATGGACCGGGTCCTCCGGCCCCACCGTGAGTATGCCGCCGCATACTTGGATGATATCGTGATACATGGGGAGGAATGGGGGACCCATCTCAAACAGGTTACCGCCGTGCTGAGGGCCCTACGAGGGGCGGGGCTGACCGCCAACCCCAAGAAGTGTCGCCTCGGCCTCCTGGAAGCTGACTACTTAGGATATACGATCGGTCGGGGATGCGTGAAACCCCAGGCAGGCAAGGTCGAGGCGATCCGGGATTGGCCCCGTCCCCAAACCAAGAAACAGGTACGGACATTTGTGGGGCTCTCCAGCTATTACCGCCGCTTTGTCCCCCATTTCTCTTCCCTCTCAGCCCCCCTCACTGACCTCACCAAGAGCCGGCTGCCCGACCGGATCCGGTGGACCGAGGAGACGGAGAAAGCCTTCCAGGGGCTAAAGGAAACCCTCTGTTCAGGACCAGTGTTGGTGACCCCGGACTTCACAAAGCCTCTCATCGTCCAAACCGATGCATCCGAGGCAGGGGTGGGAGCCGTCCTGTCACAACTCCAGGGGGGTGAGGAACATCCCATCACATATATCAGTAGGAAATTACTACCCAGAGAAAAGAACTATTCCACGATAGAGAAGGAATGCCTGGCCATCAAATGGGCACTAGAGGAACTAAAATATTATCTGGTAGGACGGCATTTCACCCTTGTCACGGACCATGCCCCCCTAGTTTGGATGTCCAGAAACAAGGAGACCAATGCCAGGGTCACCCGCTGGTTCCTGTCCCTGCAACCCTACGCTTTCTCCGTGGTCCACCGGTCCGGGGCGGCGCATGGAAACGCGGACGCCCTGTCCAGAAGAGACGCCCTAGGGGGCTGGGCCGCGCCGGCCTCCAGGTCGGAGCTGAGGGGGAGGGTGTGTGGCAGCCGGCAGAGGCACCAGAGAGGAGAAGTAAGGAATAACATATATGTACCCTTCCCGATCCTAAACGCGCATGCCCAAATACGGAGGTCCGGTGACGTCATGCCAATCAAGGCAATGCAGAGTAGAGCCCTGCGCGGGACTGTTTTCTTCATCCCGCTCCCGCCCGCTCCCACTGAATTTCTGACCATTACCGCCCGCGACCGCAGGGTGCGTGTTACACTCCCGCCCGCTCCCGCAGTGTGTATGTCCACTCCCGCCCGCGACCGCAAAACTCTGAGAATTTCTGCCCGCACAATAATAGAGATGCATTGATTTTGTGTCTTCTCCCGTCCCGCAGGAGAAAACACGTAATTTTATAGGCTATTAATAAAGAGATTCATGGGGTTGTTTGTTTCGTTTCCCTGGCCTGCATGTATTTTGACGCGCTGTTAGGGAAAGCGCTTCTATTTCGTCAAAGCCCTACGTAATTAATTAACAGTGATCTCCATTGTCGGCTAGCCTAGACTATCCCGATCCCGCAGTGTTTTTTTTAGCCGCCCGTTCCCGCCCGCAGCAAAGTTCAAACCGCCCGCTCCCGCGAGATTTGCGTTGGGTCCCGCGGGACCCGGTGGGACCCAATCCCAATGCAGCCCTCTAATGCAGAGCACCGGGACCTCTGTCAACGCAGCGCAGCGGGAGACAAGCGACGCGTTGATTGACGGGATATAAAAAGGGAAGTCACCCACACACAGGGGAGGAGTATGGGAGATATGATTATGAGAAAGTTGCTGACGTATGTAATGTGTATGACCCATTTCTGGAGGAGAACCCTTCTGTGTGCTGAACCCCTGGACCGCCTGAGAACCCTGCTGTGTGCTGAACCCCTGGACCGCCTGAGAACCCTGCTGTGTGCTGAACCCCTGGACCGCCTGAGAACCCGCCCCGTGAACGACCCCCGCCTGGCTGACTACCCGACCCATCGCCGAACCCCGCTCTCCCTGAGGACCCGTCTCCGTGTACCGACCCCTGCTTATGGACCTCGACGATTCTTATTGCATGTGAATTGGCCGTGGTCCCTAGGACACCCCTCTACCCCCCTCTCCCCTGAACAAGACAATAAACGGGCAAAGTACCTTGATTGGGTGGTGGACCTTGACAAAGGCAGTGAACCGGCGGCCCTCCGACAGGAACCTGAAGTGTGGGCCGCCAGCCCGATAAGGCGTCCTCGATAAATAACAGCTTGCTGCCTTGGCCGGCACTCACCGCTGCCAATGAGCGCCGGCCCCGGCATTCCCTGAGTGCCGTAGTTGCATGGCGGGCGACACTGCTTAGCCTTGGCTCCAAACCTGCTATGGCAATAACAGAGCCCGCTGTCACGCTGGTGGCGGGCAGCCACGGCAGCGGCCGTGCTTGCTGCGTTCCCCAGGGGCGAGGGCGAGGTCTTGGCGGGTAGCAGTGCGTGAGCGAACTGCTGTCGGTTGGCAAGGAAAATCCTGTCCGCCTCCGCAGCCAGTGCACGGTAGTTCCTGGCGGAGGACAGAGGGGAGCTTACCAGCGCAGTACGCACGGGTGCTGGGATAGGTCGCAGGAAAACATGCGTGAAAAGGAAAGAGGGATCCGCTGAACCCAAAACATCTTCTCCATCAAATCCGATGGCTTGTTGTTGCCAAGGCCGTTGAGCGACAGCAGCCGGTCAGCCTTCTCCATCTCCGACAGCTCGAAGAGTTGTAGAAGGAATATTCTGAGCGCGTCGTACTTGCCCGCAGCTGGAGGGTCTTCCAACAACTCTATCGCCCGGGCTGTTGTCGATGCGTCTAACGCCGCCAACACATGGAAATATTTAGAAATGTCCTGTGCTATGCCCCTCAGTGGAAACTGGGCTTCGACGTGCTGAAACAGCTGGGGGCTGTGCTGCCAGCACTCGGGCAACTTGACTGCCGCGGCGTGGATGCTAGCGTTAGCATCAGCTTCTGGCGCGGCTCCAGCGGCGTTGTTGTTGGTCGACATGTTCTTTTAGAAACGTGCATGGTCACCAATGTGGGAGTGCGTAAAAGACGAGACGGGAGGCGAAAATGCTTTCTTTACTCTCACATAACAAGAACATGGGAACAAGCGGTAGAGCGGCAGCTCGGTCTAATCTCACCACGCTTCATTGGAATGCTTGGCCACGCCCCCCCATGCTACATCCTGGTTATCTACCAACCAGCTATCTCCTATCTGCTGGTTGGTAGCTCCTTGAACTCCCAACCCTTAAAGTAACAGCAGTCTCTGGTGAATGTCTCAATTGTGTTCCACCACACAGTATATACAGTATATATATTGTGACACACTCCCGAGGTGGTAGAGTGTGCACAATACTGGAATTAATAAAAGCAAGGTCCACACC
>PIJE02003892.1:0-2500 GCA_002895965.2 Coryphaenoides rupestris
CTGGTTTTCACCTGTGGTATCATCAGCGCTGACTCGGGCCAGGTGAAGGCTGCTGAACGGCGCACCGACACACACTCACGTACACTTAACTAACTGTACTCACCCAAAAGTTGTTTTGGACGGTTTTACAGCGTCTACAGATATACTGACAGGACAGCTGTGGCTGAGGTTTGGGATCCAGGGGGTGCAAATACTGTCTCGCAATAATTCCAGTTTCGCACCAAACTTTAGTTTTACATTGAGTCCAGATGGCAGACGGTTTAAATCCAAAGTGAAGGTCTTCAAAGCTATCGACCTGTGAGACGCTGCAGTTTGAGAGCTGCACACACAAGGTTAGGAGAGAAAAGGAAATCCACTCTGCAGACACTCATGATAAATATGCAAATGCGTATTTTTTTGGGAGTCTGCCTTAGCCTTCCTTTATCTTGCA
The DNA here is from genome assembly GCA_002895965.2 of Coryphaenoides rupestris. Classification (NCBI taxonomy): domain Eukaryota; kingdom Metazoa; phylum Chordata; class Actinopteri; order Gadiformes; family Macrouridae; genus Coryphaenoides; species Coryphaenoides rupestris. The sequence goes on from PIJE02003892.1 coordinate 431, forward strand.
GCACTGCGAACCGAGCTTTTCAAAAAGCGTTCATCCACTTGGATTCAAGATCCAAGAAGTTTAACTGAGTCACACACACCTACAGGATGTGCCGTGAAAGACGCCACCTAACCCTACCTGCTCCTCCTAGCTACAGTGTGGAGGTGTCCCTGAGCAAGACACCACCTAACCCTTACCTGCTCCTCCTAGCTAAGTGTGGAGGTGTCCCTGAGCAAGACACCACCTAACCCTACCTGCTCCTGACGTGTTGGTTGTTACCTTGCATGGTCGACACCGCCGTCGGTGTATGAATGGGTGAATGTGAGGCGATACTGTGAAGTGCTTTGGATAAAAGCGATGTATAACTACAAACCATTTACCATTTATGGCTGATATAAATGGCATAAAATAACGAGATGCTTCCGGGTTTCGACCCGATCGCGTGAGCCTTACAAAACACGGCAGCTAGCTGTATGTTAAAGTTAACGTCAAAACAAAAAGGTGAGCTTCCCTCCCTCCTGGATATATACACCAGGCGGTGCGTGGCCAAGGCCAAACGGATTATTAAAGACAATAACCACCCCAGCCACGAACTGTACACACTCCTACCGTCAGGCAGGCGATACCGCAGTATCAAGTGACGAGCAGACTCAGAGACAGCTTCCACAGTCAGGCCATCAGGCTGCTGAACAAGTGCTAGTGCTAAGTGTTACTGCTTAGTGCTAGTGCTAATGTTACTGCTAGTGCTAGTGTTACTGCTGGTGCTAGTGCTAGTGTTACTGCTAGTGCTAGTGCTAGTGTTACTGCTAGTGCTAGTGTTACTGCTAGTGCTAGTGTTACTGCTAGTGCTAATGTTACTGCTAGTGCTAGTGCTAGTGTTACTGCTGGTGCTAGTGCTAGTGCTAGTGTTACTGCTAGTGCTAGTGCTAGTGTTACTGCTAGTGCTAGTGCTAATGTTACTGCTAGTGATAGTGCTAGTGTTACTGCTAGTGCTAGTGTTACTGCTGGTGCTAGTGCTAGTGTTACTGCTAGTGCTAGTGCTAGTGTTACTGCTAGTGCTAGTGCTAGTGCTAGTTACTGCTAGTGCTAGTGTTACTGCTAGTGCTAGTGCTAGTGTTACTGCTGGTGCTAGTGTTACTGCTGGTGCTAGTGTTACTGCTAGTGCTAGTGCTAGTGTTACTGCTGGTGCTAGTGCTAGTGTTACTGCTGGTGCTAGTGTTACTGCTAGTGCTAGTGCATGTATATTTTATTACATTGATTTATATTTGTATTGCTCCCCATAATATTTTTTTGAGACTTTATTTTATCTTATACAGTTTTCTTTTGTTTAGATTTTTATAACTTGTTAATATAGTTTTCTATTCTATTTCTATTTCTATTTGTATTCTTTTATAACTGCGGTCGGCTGTCGGGCGTTTTGCACGTAAGAATTTCACTCACTGCTTATACAATAAAACACTTGAAACTTGAAACTTGAAACACTAAAAAGAAAATGAGAAACAGATTGTTTGTTATTGTAGTTCATTATTATTATAGTTTATTTATTATTGGGTCGTATTCTTTAATATCTGAACGATGACATTTGATGGGGTCCTTAATGACAGAGATGACACCGGAATAGGTTCGTCGGGTCACTAACAGATCGAATCTAACGCTAAACTCCAGCGCTGGCTTCTATAAACGCACGCGCGGCAGCAGAAGCAATCCTCAGGGCGAGCTAAGACATCTGTGGAAGTTTATTAGACACTTTAAACTTTTATTAGTTCCATTGTTGGGAGGGGAGCGGCGGGGAGAGACGGCCGAAGCAGCGCGACAAATGACCTCTAAAAGAAGCCGAGGCTTAACAACCGAGATAAATAATGAATCAGGTGAGGAATGACTAGCAGCAGGGAGAGAGACATAGACACAGAGAGACAGAGAGAGAGTGAGAGATAGAGAGAGAGAGAGAGAGAGAGAGAGAGAGAAAGAGAGACAGAGACAGAGACAGAGAGATAGAGAGGAGGGGAGGGAAAGGGAGAGTGGGGGGGTGGGATTGGACAGGGAGGAAAGATAGAGAGAGCAAGAGAGAGAGAGAGAGATGCTGATCAGAGA
>PIJE02003892.1:7500-12500 GCA_002895965.2 Coryphaenoides rupestris
TGCCTGCCTTCAATCTACCTACCTACCCACCTGCCTACCTACTACCTATTACCTACCTCCTGCCTACCTACCTACCTACCCACCTGCCTACCTACCATACCTACCTACCTACCTCTCCTACCTATCTAAACCACTACACCTACCTACTACCATCTACCCTACCTACTACCTACCTACCTACCTATCTACCCACCCTACCGCCTACCTAGTCTACCTATCCTACCTACTTCTACTACCACCTACCTACCTACCTTACCTCTACCTACCTACCTCTACCTACCTACCTACCTACCTACCTAGCCTACTCTACCCATACCTACCTACCTACTCACCTACTACCTACCTACCCTCCTACCCTACCTACCTACCTACTACCTACACCTACTACCTACCCACCTACCTACCTATGCACCCGCTGCCTACTGACAGCCTGTTTCCTCTACCTGCCTGTCCTTACCTGGTTTGATGATGCCCACGGATGATTGGCATGTTCGCGTCAACAAAACAAATAAAAGCAGCAAAATAATCCATTAATACTCAAGTAGACGGTTCCTCTGGATGAGGATGAGGGGTCCATAGCTTCGGTGTGGCTTATGGTAACTTGGAAACAGTGTCAGTGTAAGTCAAAGTGTGATGTGATAGTGTGTGTGTGTGTTGTGTGGTTGTGTGTGTGTGGTGTGTGCGTGTAGTGTTGTGGTGTGTGTGTGTTGCGTGTGCCTTACCGATGATCGTGAGCAGGATGAAGTAGATGAAGTTGTAGAAGGAGTGAGCGTCCACTCACTAGTACATGATCTCCACCCAGCCCTCCCAGGGTGATAAACCTGCACAGCACACACACAACACACACATTACACAACACCACACACACACACACAGCAAAAGTCACTATAATCGGGAAAGTATTTCCCCAAAAGGTACACAACAGCAATTTCAGAACAGTTGCAAAAATACAATATCTACATCTAATAAATATTATAATATTTAAGCATTTTCCATCCTAGACTTAATAACACATCTGAACACAAGTGTGTCGAACCCCTTTCCCCTCCCCTAAGCATGACCTTAACCGAACCCTTACCTCCACCTCCACCTAAAAACCCGACCCTTAACCTCCTCCTGCCTCTAATCCTGACCCAGCCACCCAATCACCCAACCACCAAACCACCCATCGACCCAGCCACCCAATCACCCAACCACCCAGCCACCCAACCACCCAGCCACCCAAACACCCAACCACCCAGCCACCCAATCACCCAACCACCCAGCCACCCAAACACCCAGCCACCCAATCACCCAACCACCCAGCCACCCAGCCACCCAGCCACCTCCACCTTCCTGCCGACACCTAGGAAGATGACGCATCCCAGTGCGTGGCGATGTTGTACGAAGTATGGCCCCCTTGTGCGGGTTGCTGTGGCCCGTCTGGCAGCGGGTGTAGTACTGGTTCCAGTTCACGCACAGCCCCGGGGTGCCGTGGGAGCCGTTGGCCAGCGCCCCCGGCGGCGGCCCCGGCGGATGGGGGTCGGGGCTGAGGCCCAGCGAGCGGCGGTACAGCGCGTCCTCCTTGTCCAGGCAGCAGGTGCGTTCGCCCTCGCGCCGCGCCGGCATGTCGCTGCACGCCATGATGCCGTTGTCCATGGGCAGCGAGCAGATGAAGGGCCGCTCGTCGTCCTCGTCCGCCATGTAGTAGGGGCGGGGCAGGCGCACGCCGGTGGTGCTGGCGGGGGGGGGGAGTAGAGCCACATTTAGGTCAAAGATGAAGCTGCTCTGCAACGGTGAACCGCTGGCGAAAGACGAGCGCTAGAGATGCTAACGTGATGCCAGGGGTTGGAAGGCAGAATGCTTATACTAACTGTGGGAGTGTGTGTGCTTAATTGGTCTGGCCCAGTTAGACTGGGGTGGGTGGGCCTGCAACCTCACCTGGCCCAGTTAGAGTCTGGGGTGGGCGGGGCTGCAGCCTCACCTGGCCCCAGTTAGAGTCTGGGGTGGGTGGGGCTACAGCTTCACCTGGCCCAGTTAGAGTCTGGGGTGGGCGGGGCTGCAGCCTCACCTGGCCCAGTTAGAGTCTAAGGTGGGTGGGGCTACAGCCTCACCTGGCCCCAGTTAGAGTCTGGGGTGGGTGGGGCTGCAGCCTCACCTGGCCCAGTTAGAGTCTAAGGTGGGTGGGGCTACAGCCTCACCTGGCCCAGTTAGAGTCTATGGTGGGTGGGGCTACAGCCTCACCTGGCCCCAGTTAGAGTCTGGGGTGGGTGGGGCTACACACCTGTGGTGCATTGGTTAATCAGTGCACCACAGGTTAAGTCAGCCACCAGCAGGCACACTCGTGGAGCGTTAGCATGCTAGCTAAGGACCATCTTCTCTGTCTGCCATTTTCATCATACTTTTCAATAAATCAGACTTTTCACCACAAACCTGCCTCTGTCCTTGGAGGAGCCCCGAACTAAGCCACTTTATGTGGCATTGTGGCAAAGAGAAATGCTACACTAACGTGATGCCAGGGGGTTGGAAGGTAGCGACGGGTGCTTATGCTAACGTGATGCCAGGGGTTGGAAGGTAGCGACGGGGTGCTTATGCTAACGTGATGCCAGGGGTTGGAAGGTAGCGACGGGGTGCTTATGCTAACGTGATGCCAGGGGTTGGAAGGTAGCGACGGGGTGCTTATGCTAACGTGATGCCAGGGGTTGGAAGCTGGCCCTGCCCAGCCTCATCCAACATCAAGCAAAACACAAAGTTGAAACGGGGACTGTTTCAACTCAGTCGACCTGAACACTTCAGGGACTTTCCGTTTCAACTGGAGAGAGACTAAATAAATGATAGCCCAGCACTTCTTCGACTTCAAGTGGTGAGAAAATCTACCATCCAAATATATATATATATATATATATAAGCTTTACCTAAATTGGAATGCTGCAAATACTCGTCAGTGTGTTGTCAAAGTCAGTGTGTTTAAATAACGCCGTTAAACACATTAATACTCTCATTACGTTCCAGAACCACACTCACTGTGGTTTGACAAGGTTAATCTCTGGAGGCTTAAGAGGCTCCACAACTGACCAGTTCACACCACCGCAACACAACTTAACACAACTTTCTAAAGCTGTTCTGGCTTAGGGGGAGAGGGTGTGTGTGTGTGTGTGTGTGTGTGTGTGTGTGTGTGTGTGTATAGGGGAGGGTTTGGACAAGGACAGAAAGTGAACTGTGGAGTCATTCTGAATCTTATATTTTTCTTTGTGTTATTGACCTGAAAAGTCAACCTTATGCTTAATAACCAATAATATCAATAATGACTAATAATTTGCTAAGCTCTCGCTATTGGCCCAGCATCAGTCCAACCCACTACTTATAAAGGAGACCCATTACACCACCAGGTGTGAGCGTGATTAGCCCTTCCAAGCGGTTTCAGAATGCCTGGTTTTTGTTAGGCAGTGTGTGTCCACCCAGATGTATGGTGGACAGATCAGCCTACCAGTTGAGACAGTCCCACTGGGTGGGCTGGTGGGCTGATCTATCACATCCAGCGCACTTCTAGGTGGACGCTCCCACTTTAACACAAATTATTAATCCAAAGTGGCGAGAGAGAGATTCGAGATTCAAGAAGTTTAATGAGAGAGGGAGAGAGAGAGAGAGAGCGAGAGAGAGACATAGAGATTGAGAGAGATAGTGATAGATAGATAGAGAGAGGGGCGTGGGGGTGGGGGGGGGGGGCTGGTCCAAACCAGAGAGTTTGGCTGAACGAGAGGAGACACAACCCAGAGAAGGAGATGGTGGCGTTTCGTCGCGGCTGGTCTCTGGGCCCGATCTGTCACAGCAACCGTTCACCCGATCGCTTATCGGCTGTAAATTGGTTACACTGGGAGGGAGCGGTGTGGCAGGACTGCTCCCAGAGTTTTCCCACAAGCAGAACTTTTTGGAGAATGATAGCAATAAATTGGCGGGTTTTGGGAGAGAGAGAGAGAGAGAGAGAGAGAGAGAGAGAGAGAGAGAAAATGTGTTCAACTACGCTGTGGTTCTTAATCTTAACTTGACGAAGCCAGCATATGATTGAAAGGGTTTTTATTAAATTGGAAACGACAATGTTTCGAGTTTCGACGAATGAGCACAAAAAGGAAGAAAGAAACAAATCTAAGAGGAACAAATCAAGACATCACAAATCCAGGACATCAGGAAATCAAGGAAGGCTTTCAGGAAGGCTGTTTACTCCAAGGGTCAGTACTCACACTAAAACACCTTAACTTAGGAGCTTTCAGGAAGGCGGTTTACTCCAAGGTTCAGTACTCACACTAAAACACATAGGATCACGACCTCTGGCTCTCCTCCAGCCCTGGCACATCGCTTAGCAACCACCCCACATCGCCACGGGAACCATGCATACAAATGGTGACATTGCTAACGCTGTCGTCCGGCACACCCCCTGTGATCGGAAGATCTGCCCCCCTGTGCTCTGATTGGTTCAGCGACATCCGTCCGCGACCTTGCAGTGACCCTCCATTTGTACGACCACACACACACACACACACACACCACCCACGCGCACACGCACACGTGCACACACACACACGCACACACTGGGGGGGGGGGGGGGGGTATGGGTGACTCACAGGGTGAAGTTCTCGGGGGGGTAGCAGCGGTTCCTCAGAAGCCCCGCCCACAGCTGCACGCCGATGATGCCGAAGATGAAGAAGACGAAGAAGCAGAGAAGCAGCACGTTGCCGAGCATGGGCAGCGTGTCCAGCAGCAGGTTGACCAGGATGCGCATGCCTGCAGGAACGCACACACACAGACACACACACACACACACACACACACACACACACACACACACAGATATATATACTGGATATACTGGATATATTATGGACATACACATATATATTCACACACACACACACACACACACACACACACACACACACGCATATACTGTATATATGAACATATACAGTATACGCATATTCACACACACACGCATATTCACACACACACACTAACACACACACACA
>PIJE02003892.1:22500-25000 GCA_002895965.2 Coryphaenoides rupestris
TGAGGCCAGAGGCAAGCAGAGGCCTGGACTGTCAGGGAGGAGGAGGATGAGGAGGAGGAGGAGCTAATGATCAACATGAGCAATAAACGCTGTGTGCATGTAGATGGTAAATGGATTGCATTTATATCATCGCTTTTATCCAAAGTGCTTCACAGTATTGCCTCACATTCACCCATTCATACACCGACGGCGGTCACATCACCGTGCGCAATGCCAGGCGTGGGTTGGAGTGGTGTAAAGCACGCCGCCACTGGACTCTGGAGCAGTGGAAACGTGTTCTTTGGAGCAATGAATCACGCTTCACTATCTGGCAGTCTGATGCACGAATCTGGGTTTGGCGGATATCAAGAGAACGTTACCTTCCGGAATGCATAGTGCCTCCTGTAAAGTTTGGTGGAGGAGGGATAATGGTCTGGGGCTGTTTCTCAGGGTTTGGGCTCGGCCCCTTAGTTCCAGTGAAAGGTTATGCTTAATGCTACAGGATATGAAGACATCTTAGCCAATTGGGCGCTTCCAGCTTTGTGGCAACAGTTTGAGGAAGACCCTTTGCTGTTCCAGCATGACTGTGCCCCTGTGCACAAAGCAAGGTCCATAAAGACACGGTTAGACGAGTTTGGTGTGGAGGAACTCGATTGGCCTTGCTAACGGCGTGTATATTATGGCCAGCCCATCTGTGTCGACTGCAGAATGATGCGGAGAGACACAGGAGGAAGGACTCCTACATGCAGGGGCTCCTCCCCCTCCTAGCTAAGTGTGGAGGTGTCCCTGAGCAAGACACCACCTAACCCTACCTGCTCCTCCTAGCTAAGTGTGGAGGTGTCCCTGAGCAAGACACCACCTAACCCTACCTGCTCCTCCTAGCTAAGTGTGGAGGTGTCCCTGAGCAAGACACTACCTAACCCTACCTGCTCCTCCTGACTAAGGGGCCCAAACCCTGAGAAACAGCCCCAGACCATTATCCCTCCTCCACCAAACTTTACAGGAGGCACTATGCATTCCGGAAGGTAACGTTCTCTTGATATCCGCCAAACCCAGATTCGTGCATCAGACTGCCAGATAGTGAAGCGTGATTCATTGCTCCAAAGAACACGTTTCCACTGCTCCAGAGTCCAGTGGCGGCGTGCTTTACACCACTCCAACCCACGCCTGGCATTGCGCACGGTGATGTGAGGCTTGTGTGCAGCTGATCGGCCACGGAAACCCATTCCATGAAGCTCCCGACGCACAGCTTCTTGTGCTGATGGTGCTTCCAGAGGCAGTTTGGTACTCTGTAGTGAGTGATACAGCGGACGACGTGGTCGACCACTTCCTGGCCGAGCTGTTGTTTCTCGCTTCCACTTCACAATAATAGTACTTACGGTTGACCGGGGCACATCTAGTAGGGCAGAAATTTCACGAACTGACTCGTGGCAAAGATGGCGTCCTATGACAGCGCCGCGTTCAAAGTCACTGAGCTCTTTACGAACCATTCTGAATTGTAAATGTTTGTCTGTGGAGATTTCATGGCTGTGTGCTTGATTGTATGCACCTGTTAGCAATGGGTGTGGCTGAAAACACCTGAACTCAATACTTAGTCGGGGTGTCCACTGACTTTTGGCCATATAGTGTCTATGATATGTATGTATAATGTATTGTAATACATACAGTATATTTCAAGCACGTACTAGTTGGCTGGATACGCACTTTCAATTCATTTCATTGTTCAAGTGACACATTCATGTTTAATTCACGCCGCCATGACAGAGATCCTCTGTAAAGTATAACCACCACCAGGGTCGCGTGTTTGTTTACCGTCAACCGGCGCCGAGGACCAACTTCATGCCAAATAGTCCAGACGTGGGATTAAAGTGTAAAGTACAGCACAGCAGGGTGTAGGACAGAGAGAGTACATCTCATCCACCACCACCCCCGCCGCGGGTAACACAGTGCTAAACCTCCATGAAAGGTTCTGAGGCATGAGACACATGAGAAACAGCCCAAGGTGACAGAGCTTGGGTGGGGGAGAGAGAGAGAGAGAGAGAGAGAGAGAGAGAGAGAGAGAGAGAGACCATGAGATATATATATATAATTATATATAAACAGTGGGACATAAATTGCGAAGACAAAGATGCCAAGAAAGAGAGATTAAATGAGAAAAAACAATAAAGATGTGAGCGAATGTGTCAGAGAGCCACCAAGGTGTCCTGAGAATTACATTAATCAAGCGGTACCCTTCATTTGTTCATTGATTCATTAAAGGGGCTCTGGGTGAAATTAAAGAGCTAATTAAAGAGCTATTATTTGAGTATAATTTGTGCGAAATGGCGTCGGCATCTGTCCGCGATTAGCGGGTGAAACGTGCCGTGAACGTATCTGCTCGGAGTTGACTGCGCCCGTCTCCCTACGAGAGCGTTTAGATCCGAGAGACCGATGTCCCGGCTCATTCCTGACCGATCACGACAGCTCGTCTCCTGTCAATCACAAGGGGCGTGAAGTGTAACACTCGTCGAAAGGCGTACTA
>PIJE02003893.1:0-7500 GCA_002895965.2 Coryphaenoides rupestris
TGCCGATTACACCAACCTGTGACACAGGATTCTAAACACGCTAATCTCGACCTCCCTCTCTCCTCCCTCTCTCTCTCTCTCTCTCTCTCTCTCTCTCTCTCTGTTTTATGTCTTTTTGTTTCTTCACACGTGTTATTTTCTATACTTTCGAAACCACACGACAAAACACACACACGATAAATCACCGCGACGAATTGTGCACCGTGGGCGAAGTACGGGACGATACGGAAACATGGATTCCTCCGATTGAAACGAACATTTGTCTCTCTCCCACCGCTCGGCACAGGAGGGAGACGGAGAGGAATAGATAAATGTGTAAATATATTAATATTATATCCAGCAGCTCACATGAGTCTGTGTCTTTTTCAAATGCAACATAAAATGATAAAGGCAGAGACTAAAAGAAAGTCCACACACACACACACACACACACATTCCCTCTGTCTCTACCTCTCTCTCTCTCTCTCTCTCTCTCTCTCTCTCGCACTTACACACACACACACACACCACACACACACACACACACACACACACATACACACAACACACACACACACACAAGCACGTACAAACCCACACACACAAACACAGACACACACACACACACACACACACACACACACACACACACACACACACACATACACTCAAACCGGCCTCATTTCCCTGGTGGCCATCTTGGTTCTATCTTGGTTCTGTCTTGGTTCCATCTTCGTTCCTTCTATCTTGGTGCTATCTTGGTTCCTTCTTGGTTCTATCTTTTCTGTCTTGGTTCTATCTGGGCTTCATCTTGGTTCTATCTTGGTTCCTATCTTGGTTCTATCTTGGTTCCTTCTATCTTGGTTCTGTCTTGGTTCCTTCTATCTTGGTTCTATCTTTGTTCCATCTTGGTTCTATCTTGGTTCTATCTTGGTTCTTTGTTCCATCTTGGTTCTATCTTGGTTCTGTCTTGGTTCCTTCTATCTTGGTTCTATCTTTGTTCCATCTTGGTTCTATCTTTGTTCTATCTTGGTTCTATCTTGGTTCTATTTGGGTTCTGTCTTGGTTCTGTCTTGGTTCTATCTTGGTTCTGAGTGGGAGGTGGGTGGTGGTTGGAGGTGATGGGAGGTGGTGATGGGTGGGTGGTGGAGGTGCTGTGACCGAGGTGAAGACTTCCACCGCTTTCCAGCCCGGAAAATAGCACTCTGCACATGCATTGTAAAAAGGTTACGAGAAAATTGCATATTTGTATGTATATATATATTATATCTTATTGAAAATGATTGTGTCCAAAACACACTCGCCTGTGTCTTGTCTTGTCATTCATATGAGTGTAGCTTTGAATGGAGGAACAGAGTTGGAGAGATTGTTCAAAATGCTCAGAGATAGACGGGCGTTAAATAAGAGATATACAGAGAGAGAGAGAGAGAGAGAGAGAGAGAGAGAGAGAGAGAGAGAGAGAGAGAGAGAGAGAGAGAGAGAGAGAGAGAGAGAGAGAGAGTACTTTTACTGTATATATTTAGTTCTTTATAAATATACTTTTTATTTACCACTCGCTTTGGCAATGTAAATGTACGTTTCCCATGCCAATAATGCTCTATTGAATTGAATTGAATTGAAATTGAGCGAGGAGAGAGAGAGAGAGAGAGAGAGAGAGAGAGAGAGAGAGAGAGGTTAAAATGGTGCAGGATGAGACGAGAGTTAAAAAGGTTGAACCACGGGACGAGATAGATGGAGCATAGTGGAGGGAGAGAGAGAGATGGAGAAGCCAGAGATAGAGAGAGTGACGGACGGAGAGAGAGAGAGAGAGAGAGAGAGAGAGAGAGAGAGAGAGGAGAGAGAGAGAGAGAGAGAGAGAGAGGGGGGGGGTTAGTATAGAGAATAACTACGAGAGCGGGAAGGGGAGAGAGAGAGAGAGAGAACGTAGCAAAGCAAAAAGAGATATAGAGGGAAAGAGAGAGAAAGAGAGAGAGAGAGAGAGAGAGAGAGAGAGAGGGTCCCTGGGCAGTGCTGCTGAAAGAGAGAGCAAGAGAGAGAAGGAGAGTGAGAGAGCGAGAGAAACAGAGAGAGAGAGAGAGAGAGAGTGTAGCGTAGCAAAACAGAGAGAATGAGACGAGAGAGAGAAAGAGAGAAAGAGGGAGAGCGAGGAAGGTACATAGAGAGAGAGAGAGAGAGGGGAAGAGTGGGGTAGAGAGCGAAGGAGCATAGTACAGCAAAAGAGAGAGAGAGAGAGAGAGAGAGAGAGAGAGAGAGAGAGAGAGTGCCCCGGGGTGCCAGTGCTGCTGACACACTGAATGACCACGGCCACGGCGCCACAGATTGAATTCTCCAAAACGGCCTCTTCTCCGCAATTCACTTGAACCCGCGGGTCAAGCGAGTCGCGCGAGCCGAGGCATAAAATATAAAATATCTGGAAATTGATTTGCATTCAGTGAGGAAAGAGAGGAAAAAGAGGGAAGAAAAGACGAAGGAAACGCAGGCTGTTTATCGCCGGAGTCCGGGTGCGAGGCGACGGCCGGGGAGAGTTAAACGCACGACTCGCAGGAGGGCAGAGGAGAAACTGTAAAAGGAAAATGGGATTTCTGGAGTGCAGATAGAATTTACTGTACGTACGTTCGCTGTCGGTTGCAGTCATGGGCTCGGCTGTATTCGTCGTCTACAACGGTGTGACGCTTGTGTCTTGATACATAATGATCTGAGGTGTGTTCATAAGGCGATAGCCCACGACTGCGTCATTCATCATCACACATAACCTACGCTCCTGCAGCATCCAGACACTTAGCAGATGCTTCCGTCCAAAGCAAACTACAGTGGACTCAGATACATGCCATTAAGGTGCAGGTGCAGGTGCAGAGGTATTATTATCTTTCTTAGACTTAAATCTGTAGATTTGTAAATCTGTTGTTCTCTCTATTGTTTTATTCTATTGCTACGCAACCTGGCACAAGAATTTCCTTCGGGATCCAAAAAGTTCGATCTGATCTTATCTTATCTTATCTGTGGATAAATAATATAAATAAGTATTGTAAATAATGTACAGTAAATAAGTAAGTAAGTAAGTAAGTAAGTTCAAGTTTATTTATCGAGATGCAAGGCTCTGATCACCCTGTGACTCTGTGAGGGCTTGTCCTCCATCTTGGGTCTTGACCCCTGCCTGACCTTGCCAATCACCAACACATGATCGACTTACTCTTGACCTCAGGGTCCAGAGGTCAAAGGTCGGCAAAGCCACGGAGAAACGGCTCACGGGATGAAAAGACACCGCGGAAAAGGAAAGGAACGTTTTGAGAAACATTTTAAGAGGCTTAGGAGGGAAGCTACTGTGTGGTTAACTTCGGCTTTGTGGGTAAATTGTGTCTATGAAGGAATCCTGTTCATTATCGAAACAGAATGCAAGACGAAGTGCAGTATATACTGTATTTATTTATTGTATATAATGTTGTATTCCTTATATAATGCACACCTCTCCCCACTATAATTGGGACTGGCCGTGGTATAATGCCAAATAACAATATAGCTTTGTACTCACAAACAATTCTAACCAAACCAAAAGATGGCCAATATGTCTCCATAATTCAACCGTATTATATAATAAAAATGTCACATCTATGCTTTGAGTGGCGTGAATAGAACAGAATCATTCTCGATAATCACCCCCCAGTTCGCCTCGCAGGACACTCAGTCAATATAGAATAGGATACTTTATTTTCTATTATATATTATATTTATATTTTTATAATATCTGCCTCTCCCAGCCTTTCACATTTCTGCTTGTGCCTTTTTATTTACCTTCTCCCCTTGACATTTGAATGTAATTTATGACATTTTGAAACTGTATTTTTTTACAAATGGAAATTCCATTCTTAGAAAATGTCGCATTTCAAGTTTACTTTATTTTGCATTTCACACACACACACACACACACACACACACACACACACACACACACACACACACACACACACACACACACACACACACACACACACACACACAGATTATTACGCTCACACATCAAAGCCCAGATGTTCCAGTGAAGTTAACTGGCGGTATCCCTCCAGACGCCCCCGCCCTCCGACCCCGCCGGCCCCCAGGTCAGGAGCCGCCCCCCTCTGGGCATCGGGCCCCCAGGTCAGGACCCCCCCTCTCTCCGGGCACCTGACTTAAAGCCCTCGCTCCTAACTCTGGTCTGCAGATGGGATCTCACATTCTTGTCATTCAATAAGACTCCACTCCCAGCTGACTGAATGAATGGAATGATTCGACTTTTACAAATTATTTTATTTCTTCTTGTTGTTGTTCTGTGCTCTATAAATAAAGTTTGATCGGTTGAACAGCGTGTCGCTGACAAGGGGAACGCATTTCTAAAATCCATACGTAGGCGTCGAATGAATGTGAGTAAAACCATTCATGCACAAACAGATGAATGAATAAAATAATGAATGACGCAAATAGCTGAATGAACCGTGGAAATAAGCGACAATTCGCCCAAATCTCAATGACTGCAGTATTAATGGGATACTGAACGAATGTGAACGAATGAAAAAGTGTGAACGCTTGAATGAGCGAATAACTGACGACATTAACAATTTAAGTCAGGCTGATTATTAGAGTCCGGGGGTGGAGGGGGGGGCGGGACTGCTGGGTTAGGGTTAGGGTTAGCGTTAGGGTTAGCGTTAGGGCTATCACCACACACACACACTCACGGAGAGCGCTAGCACGCTAGAGCAGTGTACCACCTGCTCTGTCCATGCATTCTCCAGACGTACAGACAGTACATGTATGTGTGTCTCCGGGACATAATGGCTCCTCCACGTCGACCACAACAGGGGGAGGAGACGGGGGAGGAGACAGGGGAGGAGGCGAGGGAGGAGGCGAGGGAGAGACGGGGGAGACGGGGGAGACGGGGTGGTGTTGCTTGTCTCTCGTTTTGTTCTCGGTCTTTGTACGGTACTCTCATCAAAAACGGCGAAGAGACCGAGGAGAGAGGGTGGGGGGGGCGGCGGGGGGGCAAGTAAACAGAAGGAATTCCACGTTGGTTTTGATCATTCAAAGGAAATTGAATCTCTTTTGCACATGAATACGTGTTTGTTTCAATTTCGGGACAAATGTTTGCTCTTCCCCCGGAAAACAAGCGATGATGGAGGTCCCCAGAGTGCTCCTCTTCCTCCTCCTCCTCCTCCTCCTCCTCTTCCTCCTCCTCCATCTCTCTGACTGTCGCATCTGTCTCTCTCTCTCTCTCTCTCTCGCTCTCTCTCTCTCCACCTCTGCTGCCTCCCTCTTTCTGTCTCTCTTTCTTTCTTTGTTCACATCTCTCTCTCCCTCTCGCTGCCTCTCTCTCTATCTGTCTCTCTCTCTCTCTCTCTATCTGTCTCTCTCTCTCTCTCTCTCTCCCTCGGTCTGAAGGTGGGTTCATCTGTGTCGTGTTTAGAGTCTCTCTCTCTCTCAATTCAATTCAATTTCAATTTAATTCAATTTCAATTCAATTTAAAGAGCTTTATTGGCATGGGAAACGTACATTTACATTGCCAAAGCGAGTGGTAAATAAAAAGTATACTTATAAAGAAGTAAATATATACAGTAAAAGTAACAAAAATATATATAAAAATAAAAAAATAAAAAAATACAAAAATAAGATACAATAAAAAGGAAAAAAGAAATTAGAAGAAATTAAATATAAATGTTTTTACCAAAAAAATGAAATAAAAAGATATATATATAAAATATATATATACAGTATATAATAATAATACAAAAATACAAAAATACAAATTAAAATAATGATGATAATAATAAAGGGGGATTGACAGGTGATTGACAGTCTTTATGGAGGTTGTATTCCGTTGGATGTCTCCTGTCTCAACAGCTCACACATCTTGCTGCTGTGTTTGCACATTCCTGTACCTCGCCCAGCAGATATGGAAGTTTTTGGTTGTTTGTTAAGTTTTCTAAATTCTTTTTGGTGTTTGAGATCTGTGTGAAGAATGTATCTCTAATGTCTTGGTATAGGTGGCAGGTTGTTAGGAAGTGTAGCTGGGTTTCCACCTCCTGTTGGGTGCAGTGGGTACAGAGTCTGTCTTCTCTTGGTAGCCAGGTCTGCCGGTGGCGGCCTCTCTCCACGGCGAGGCTGTGCTCACTGAGTCTGTATCTAGTCAACGATGTCCTGAGTTTTGGGATCAGTCCACAGTTGCTCAGGTATTCTGCCGCTGTGTGTTGTCTGTTTAGGGCCAAATAGCATTCTAATTTACTCAGTTTTTTGGTTGATTCTTCCAAGTGTGGTGAGGTAGTTTTTCTTTTTGTTTCTTATAATCTAGATGTGGTTTCTGTCTGGATGGCTCTCCTTGGTTTTGTGAATAGAGTCCCAGAACCAGCTGGCCGAGGAGGTCCATCGCCTCTAGAGGTCTCTCTGTGGATGAGGCTTTGTTATGAGGGCTCCTCTCTCTCTCTCTCGCTTCTCCTCTCTCATCTCATTCTGCGTCTCTCCTCTCTCTCCCTCACTCTCTCTATCCTGCTCTGGATCCCCCCCCCCCCCCTCTCTCCTCTCTCTCTCTCTCATCTCCTCTTCTCTCTCATCTCTCTCTCATCTCTCCATATATATACAAATACCATTGTCCTGTTCCTTTATCTCTTTGTCCTCCATTGTCTCTCTGTCTCTCTCTCTGCATCTCTGTCTCTCTTCTCTTCATATCTTCTCCCCCCCTCTCACTCACTGTCGTCCCATCTCTCTCTCTCTCTCCTCTCTCTCCTATAATATATATATATATAATATACTGTATATATATATGTATTATACCGTATTTTCCGGACTATAAGGCGCACCGGATTATAAGGCGCACTGTCAATGAACGGGTCTATTTTCATACATAAGGCGCACCGGATTATAAGGCGCACCGCATTATAAGGCGCATTAAGCAACACAAAACAGTCCGATAAATCGAACTTTATTCAACTCATTCACAATAACTCTCAACATTGTTCAGTTGTAACACATAAAATACAAAACAGGCGCATTAAGCAACACAAAACAGTCAGATAAATCGAACTTTTTTCAACTCACACAATAACTCAACATTGTTCAGTTGTAACACATAAAATACAAAACAATACACTCACTTTTTCAGTTCATTCCTCATCCACAAATCCATCAAATTCTTCATCTTCAGTCCTTATACACACACACCATAATATTACCGGTATGTTGACGCACAGTACGTATTACTCCGCAAGGCTAGTATTACGCCGCGGTAGCCGTAATGCGCCGACAATCCATCAAGTATTACTCCGCCGTAGCCGTAATGCGCCGACAATCCATCAAGTATTACTCCGCGGTAGCCGTAATGCGCCGACAATCCATCAAGTATTACTCCGCGGTAGCCGTAATGCGCCGACAATCCATTAAGCGGCGCTGCTTGACAGATTTTTGAGCGCCGTGTACCACATAAAATCGGTTCGAGGTTAATACATAAGGCGCACCGGATTATAAGGCGCACTGTCGATTTTTGAGAAAATTACAGGATTTTA
>PIJE02003894.1:0-32011 GCA_002895965.2 Coryphaenoides rupestris
ATGACTGTACACTTCTGGAGATTAGAACCACAGTCGCTCGCCGCCGACCAGAGTTTTTCAAGTCTTTTGACTCGGACGTCCCACCCGGAGTCGTGGCTGGACTATCTCCGTCCATCTTAGGCGCGATCACACGCAGGCGTCGCCGACGGAGAGGGAAGCGAGCCGGCGTGCTGGTCAGGCTGAGACGTCGTGCCAATCGACCTCCACTACCCACCATTCTACTGGCTAATGTACAGTCTCTGGACAATAAGTTATGCGAGCTACAGGCTCGTATACAATTCCACCGGGAAACCAAGGACAACTGCATCATCTGCCTGAGGGAGACATGGATGTCGGAGGGGGTTACCGACTCAGCCATCGAGCCGACAGGATTTTCCGTCCACCGCGCGGACAGAACAAAGACTCTCTGGTAAAGATTGAGGAAGGGGGGTCTGTCTCATGATAAACACATCTTGGTGCAACCAGAGTCATGTGCAGACCCTCAAGTCTTTCTGTTCCCCGGACCTGGAGTACCTGATGCTCAGGGGTGTAAAAAGTACCCAGAAATTATACTTAAGTGAAAGTATGGGTACCGTCTCAAAATCTTACTCAAGTAAAAGTCAGAGTATCTGGCTAAAAACACACTTGAGTAAAAGTCAAAAAGTTTCTACTTTTAAATGTACTTAAGTACTAACAAGTAAAAGTAAAAACATTTTTTATTGCAAGGCCATGGGTGCTCGTCTTGTCTGTCCACGCCGACCGTTTCGTCCTCTTCATCACTCGTACTATCGTTTGTAGTCATCTTCTGTAGCTTGTCCCTCTGACTGTCTATTCTTCTGATAGCAGGTGTTTCATCAAAGATCCCCGCTGTCTAGTCTTGCACAAGGACCAATCAGCATGGGGATGGGCGGGTTCATTTTCCATTGATGGGGATTTGATTGGCTGTTTAAATAAAGTGCGGCCGCAGGATTAATAACGTTAACGTTAGTTCGGCCAGAGAAACAAATATACTAATTAAAATTGTTGGACCTGCGAGATTTGTACTTTGTACTTTGTAGGTCTGCATTTTAAATGTATATATGTATGAGTAAAATATGTTTTTTTTCTTTGAAATGTAATTGAGTAAAAGTACAAGTATACAAATCTACAACTGTTGTAAGTGAACTTACTGCTAACTTCCTGTGCAAGGATACTCGCAATTAAAAGAATAAATAACAAAAAACTGCGTCAATGGACAGGAGCTCGCAACACGACAGCCATCACGTACGGCGCCATTTTTTTGGTGTTCATAGGGATGAGAATAACCTAAACGAATGGAGGTGGGTTAATGGTCAGCAATACGACATCACTAACTGGGGCAGCCTGACAACTACAAAGAGATGGAGCATTGTGCAGTCACAACACATGACAAATTGAATGATGTATATTGTCCATGTGAATTTGCCCGGATTTGTCAAACGGACAACCTGGTTTTAGTGAAGGAGAACAAAACATGGGAGGAGGCTATTCATCACTGCAGAGCTCTTAACCTGCATTCATTCAAAGATTTAACAATGATATCCTCAGCTTTCACACCGAAGACGAATTTGTTTTTGCCCAGGGTGTTGCCGGTCAGGCCCATACAGGTGAGGTGTGGATTAGACTACGTTGGCTGGCTGGCCGGTGGCTGTGGATGGATGGGAAACCAGATGATGTGATGGCTGTATGCCCTGCCAATGGGATGAACTGTGGGACTCTGTCTGAGAGAGGCAAGCTCGCTAGAAACTTGAGAGGAGGAGGAGGAACTTCTTCTGCTACCGCAGAGTACCCTAAAACATGGAGTTGAAAATGGGGAACTGGATAGAATTATGGGACTTTTGACACAAAACTTTTGACAATTCAAACAATCCACCATAAACACAACTGAGAATCTCTTTTTAATAGATTGTGTACATTTTTTAGAATAGATAATCAATTGTGTTCTATTGTCTTTATTTATTTGGATTTCCATCATCATAGTTTTTGCTTGAGTTGATTACTTGGATTGGTGTTCTCATGTAGGGGAGACCAGGGGCAAATGTAACAGGGGGCAATTGTACTCAATTCCTTCAATCAGAAACAAGCTAGAGTGATGACACTTATTCTGCAAATGCTCAGTTGGATTCTCTCTCTGCGTGTGGAAAAAGAGGTGGGATCATTTTACCTCAGCAGACGTTTTCAACAAAAAACTGATTTTGAGGTATGAAAGTAACTTTTTGGATGGACAGTATTATTTTTCTTCTGCTGGCTAAAGTTAAGATGACTGTGACTTTAAACATACATACATTTTATATCTAGGTTATTGGCTAAAAAAGAACATGAACAACCTATGCTAATGTAGGTGTTACTAGCTAGCATACAGGATTTTATCATGGCTGCAAGATCGGCGGCAATTGTAACACTGTTACAATTGCCCCCGATCCACATGGCCCAATGTAAGCACCTTGTTTGGCTTTGTTGACATACTTTTCTGTTAGAAAATGTAGAAACATATTTCACAAAATTTATATGTAAAATTGGTCAGTCCACCGGGGCAGGGCGGTAGACTGATCCATCCATCATACATCTGGGTGGACACTATATACATGTATAAATGCTCGGACAACAGCATAAATACATCACGTGACTTTGTTTCTTACAGACAAGGGAAGGATCGGCAGAGAAAGAGAACAACCACATCAATCAGAGACCGCTGTGACACTACAGACCCCCAGCCCCCTACCGCCACATACACACACTATTTCTTTCATGTGAATTGTTATCAATAAAATCTTTTGGCCAAAATAATTGTTTACCATTTGTACATTATTTGTCTCTGCTCTGTTGAAATTCCAGAAACTACCACGATCACAATGGCCAAATTAGCTGCATGGCTGTGTGTTAGCTGCATGGCTGTGTGTTAGCTGCATGGCTGTATTAACTGCATGGCTGTGTATTAGGTGCATGGCTGTGTATTAGCTGCATGGCTGTGTATTAGCTGCATGGCTGTGTGTTCTAGGGATGTGGAACGTCACCTCACTGGCGGGGAAGGAGCCTGAGCTGGTGCGGGAGGTGGAGCGGTACCAACTAGATATGGTTGGGCTCACCTCCACGCACAGCACCGGGTCTGGAACCAAACTCCTGGAGAGGGGCTGGACCCTCTACTTCTCCGGAGTTGCCCAGGGTGTGAGGCGCCAGGCGGGAGTGGGGATACTCGCAAGTCCCCGGCTGAGCGCCGCTGTGTTGGAGTTCTCTCCGGTGGACGAGAGGGTCGCCTCCATGCGACTGCAAGTCGCTGGGGGGAAGGCTCTGACTGTTGTGTGTGCCTGTCGTGGCGGCAACCCAAGAACCCGTTGGTGGACACCAGCGGTGAAGGAAGCCGTCAGGCTGAAGAAGGAGGCCTTTCGGGCCTGGTTGGCCCGGGGGTCTCCTGAAACAGCAGACAGGTTCCCGGGAGGCCAAAAGGACCGCAGCTTCAGCGGTTGCTGAAGCAAAAACCCGGGTGTGGGAGGAGTTTGGGGAGGCCATGGAGCAGGACTTTCGGTTGGCCTCAAGGAAGTTCTGGCAAACTGTCCGGCGACTCAGGAAGGGAAAGCAGGGCTTGGCTCAGGCTGTGCTCAGTCGGGGAGGAGAACTGCTGACCCAGACTGAGGATATTGTCGGGCGGTGGAAAGAACACTTTGAGGAGCTCCTGAATCTGACCAGTACGTCCTCTGTGGAAGAGGCAGAGTCTGAAGACTCGGGGGAAGTCTCACCCATATCCTTGGTAGAGGTCACTGAAGTAGTCAAAAAGCTCTTCAGTGGCAAGGCGCCAGGTGTGGATGAGATTCGCCCTGAGATGCTGAAGGCTCTGGACATTGTCGGGCTGTCATGGCTGACACGCCTAGTCAATGTAGCGTGGAGGTCGGGGACAGTACCTGTGGAATGGCAGACCGGGGTGGTGGTCCCCATTTCAAAAAAAGGGGACCGGAGGGATTGCTCCAATTATCGGGGTATCACACTGCTCAGCCTCCCCGGGAAAGTTTATTCCAGGGTGCTGGAGAGGAGGCTCCGGCCGATTGTCGAACCTCAGCTTCAGGAGGAACAATGCGGATTCCGTCCCGGGCTGTTGGCACAGTGGACCAGCTCTTTACCCTCGCAGGGTTGTTGGGGGGGCATGGGAGTTTGCCCATCCAGTCTACATGTGCTTTGTGGACTTGGAGAAGGCCTATGACCGTGTCCCCCGGGGAATCCTGTGGGGGTTACTACGGGAGTATGGGGTACCGGGGGCCGTTGGTACGTGCCATTCGGTCCCTGTACGAACAAAGTGCGAGCTGCGTCCGTATTCTCGGCACAAAGTCAAGCACGTTTCTCAGTGGGTGTTGGACTCCGCCAAGGTTGTCCCTTGTCACCGGTTCTGTTCGTGATCTTCACGGACAGAATCTCAAGGCGCAGCCGAGGTGAGGAGAGTGTCCGGTTTGGGGACCTCAGAATTGCATCTCTGCTCTTTGCAGATGATGTGGTTCTGTTGGCTACATCAGACCGTGACCACCAGCATGCACTGGGGGCGGTTTGCAGCCGAGTGTGAAGCGGTCGGGATGAGAGTCAGCACCTCCAAGTCTGAGGCCATGGTCTCTGCCGGAAAACGGTGGAGTGTTCCCCCCGGGTTGGGAGTGAGTTGCTGCCTCAAGCGAAGGAGTTCAAGTATCTCGGGGTCTTGTTCACGAGTGAGGGCAAAATGGAGCGGGAGATGGACAGACGGATTGGTGCAGCGTTTGCAGTGATGCGGGCGCTGTACCGGTCCGTTGTGGTGAAGAGGGAGCTGAGCCGGAAGGCGAAGCTTTCGATTTACTGGTCCATCTACGTTCCAAACCCTCACCTATGGTCACGAGCTTTGGGTAGTGACCGAAAGAATGAGATCGCGGATACAAGCGGCCGAAATGAGTTTCCTCCGCAGGGTGGCTGGGCTTAGCCTTAGAGATAGGTTGAGGAGCTCAGACATCCGGAGGGAGCTCGGAGTAGATGCGCTGCTCCTCCGCATCGAAAGGAGTCAGCTGAGGTGGTTCGGGCATCTGATTAGGATGCCCCCCGGGCGCCTCCCTTTGGAGGTTTTCCAGGCACGTCCAACTGGGACGAGACCTCGGGGCAGACCCAGAACCCGCTGGAGAGATTATATATCTCGTCTGGCCTGGGAACGCCTCGGGATCCCCCAGGAGGAACTAGAGAGCGTGGCTGGGGAGAAGGAAGCCTGGGGGGCCCTGCTTAGCCGGCTGCCACCGCGACCCGGCCCCGGATAAGCGGATGCAAATGGATGGATGGATGGAATGCTGTGTGTTAGCTGAATGGGTGATTTTAAGCTGCATGGCTGTATAGCTGCCATGGCTGTATTAGCTGCATGGCTGTGTATTAGCTGCATGGCTGTATTAGCTGCATGGCTGTGTGTTAGCTGCATGGCTGTGTGTTAGCTGCATGGCTGTGTATTAGCTGCATGGCTGTGTATTAGCTGCATGGCTGTATTAGCTGCAAGGCTGTATTAGCTGCAAGGCTGTATTAGCTGCATGGCTGTATTAGCTGCAAGGCTGTATTAGCTGCATGGCTGTATTAGCGGCAAGGCTGTATTAGCGGCATGGCTGTATTAGCTGCAAGGCTGTATTAGCTGCATGGCTGTATTAGCTGCATGGCTGTGTGTTAAGGCTGATACATACTCCGTGAGAAGCGAGAACTTTGTTCTCACAGCTCTGGTTCAGGAGTTCTCGCAAGTTGTTCTCGACACATCAGCCGGGCCGAACTCTGTTCTTGCGTCGTGCCCTTTATCCTATCAAAACAAAAACTGCGTTGTTTGCAGGGAGTCGACCGATGTTCTTGTGATAGTTATTCTAGACTGAGACCTACGTATAAGTCAGTAGTGGACTGGAACTTATGTGAGCTGTTGAGAAAGAAAGGTACTTTTATATTTGTTAAATGTTCATATCTTTCAATAGATCTCTTTCTTAATGGCTGCCTTCCATTCTTCCGCCATGCCAGCTACACACAGCAAAGACTGTAAGTATCAATCTTGGTTACTTAACTTTGGACAGCTCTACACAAGTGTATTTCAATACTGTCAACCTATAGTGAATTGCATACCGTATTTTTCATCCCTGATTTTTTTCACTCATTACACTCATTCCTCCCAGTGACAGTGTTGACCATTGGGGACAGCTATGTCCGGCATACTTCCCACAGAGCTGCAGAGACCATGGGAAGCCACCTCAGCGTGCCGGGCATCAGTGTCTGCTGGTTTGACTGGGATGGACTGTGGTAGAAACGCCTTCACCCCTTCTTCTCCATCTCCCTGCGAGAAAGAGCAGCACCGCTTGTCATCCATTGTGGCGGCAAGGACATGCGGTCAGCAGTGTCAAGCTAGTCTACATGATGAAAGAGGACCTGCACCAGCTTCATCCCCAGCACCCGGGCATGACGTTTAGGACCCATTTTGATTCAACCATTTTGATTCAACATTCGACATTGTCGTGTCTAATGTTGAATCTCTCTCTCTGTAGCCATAACACTGTTGCCCTTCTGCCCACGGCTGCTCTTCCTCATCCTACCCTTTATTCCCCTCCAACCACCCCATGGACTCTGAAGCTCTCTTTGTCCCCAACGGGACAATTGATTGTGTGTTACAGTGTATGGTATGTGTTGTACTGTATGTGTTCACGTTTACATTTTAAAGTCTTGTCACCTTTGTGTTTTATGTGCTTTTATTCAAAATATAACTAATCCATGTTCAATAGTTATGTAAATTATACATTTTTGCACTCCTATTGTCTTTTGTACAAATTGTTTGATTTACATTCAAATCTGAGAATTGAAAGGACTAAGAATGAGAGAAACTATGCATAGGTGTTGGAACTGTCCTCAAGCGTCCTGCATGGAGTAAGAAGAAAACAGTTAAAAAACTGGTTTGAAACATTCAGTATGGCCTGCCTTGGTTAAAAGCCCACTCACCACAGCAAGGTGCAGCCCAGGAGTGGGAACATATAATTGGGCAAACATACAATAACAACGACAACAAGAAATGACAGACTGGCATGGGTACAAAACACAAGAACAGAAAAAAAAACACTGGAGAAGCTATGTATAATTCTGAAAACCGATACTACATTCATGTATTGTAGATGAATCAACTTTTTGATGCTTGCAACGTAAAACTAGATTATTATTTTTTGGTACATTTTTCCTTAAGTTAAACAAAATTCCAACGATTTACAGACATATCTATAGAAATACATATATATATGATATACAATACAATACAGATCAGCATCATCATGCAGACTCTAAGAAACATTGACTACTACCCATACAAACTACTACATTACAAATCGGTGGGATTTACACATGCATTGTAAATGTTTTCCAGTGGACATTGAATGTTAATGAGGCCCTTTTCATGCAGGCTCCAAGCAACATTTACAATGTTGTCAAAAAAGAGTAAGGCTCTGTATTTACCATTGTCCTACAAAAAGGTGTTGATTGGCCACATTCTGACATACACCTATACTGCACAGTGTACACAAATACAACCATATATTTGTTTGCAAATACACACACACATATATACAGTATGTACACACCAACAAATATATGAAACACAAACTCACTGACAAAACAATATACACAAACATATTAACAGGTATAAATTACACATGCACACACACAGAAATGACCAACCACCTCACTTTATTAATTTTGTGAGTTTTCTGTGGACTACCTTGCCTTCTTTTATTTTGTCTCTCTTACCTTGCTAGATGATTTAATCTAATTTTGCAGAACCACGTAGAAGCCATCTTCACCATAACATGATTAGCTTCAACACACATGTCAAACATGTGGACATGCAGCTGTGGGAAGAGATTCTTCTCTGAACAATCAGAAAGAAACTGGGTGACAACGGCTGCTGTTGTCCCTCTTCCCCGTGGAACTTTTCCCTCATTGATCCTTAGAAGAAGCTGGAAACATCTTTCTGTTGCTTGGCAAACTGAAATGATGCCCGGTGATGGTTTCTGTAGTCCACCTCTGTCCTTCAAAGTCAGGAACCGATGCACCAAGTCATCAGTGGTCAGTGCTTGTGAGCAAGGCATGCAAGCAACCCTCTTTCATCTTTTGTACAATGAAGCCTGTGATGTAAGAGATTGCTGCTTCCTTGTACTCGGACAGATTTTCAACATCTGGAAGATCAGAGATGGCGTCATCCTCAGACACAAAGACTTCCACGGGCTCCACATCCAACCTGCGTGCGATGTTCATAGTCGCAGGTGTTGAGTCAAGGATGGTTGTGTTGTCACGAAGGAGACAGTTGCCTGTGCCCTTTATTACATGCCTTACTTGCCTGACAAGGAGGCGCTTGTATGCCCCTTGGAACAGCCTTACATTGGGGTTGTTGTTGTAACCTCCACGCGATCTGACTGCTGAGAAGAACAGCTCCAAGTGGTCCTGACTGAGTTTGTAGGTCAGAAGGTATCGTCATGGGGCAGATGGCTGCTCTACCAGGTCTTCGTAGATGCCCATAACACTTCTGAAACAAGCAATGAATCCATAGATAGGTGTCTTTTTCTGTGTGGAATGGATAGACACAAGCCTCTTGTCTTTTCCTCTCACTTTAAGCCCACGGAGAAGTGACTCTGCTTCTTCTAAAATACCCTTTGCACGGTGTTTAGTTGCAGGCTTGATGGGTGCTTTGTGTTCTTTTCCAAGTGGGTTGTGGCTGTTTAGGACATCAAAGGCTGCATCAACAGTGCGCAGGAAGTGAACTGTGGCTGCACATCCACTGAACTGGGGATACTTTAGCTCCTGCTCACAACACTGAAGGCATCAGCCACACTTCTGTTGAAGAGCTGTTTTGCCACTGAATGTGTGCAATTTTCAGTTTGTTGGCGAGCTGCTAGACTTCCTTCTACTGAAGCTCTGCACAGATCTGCTGGCCATCTTCCCTTATGAGTACTTCAACTGTTGAGTAGACATTTTGCAGAAGCTTGCGCATGTGACATGGATCCAAGATCACATGGACTTTTTGTATGTGATCCTCAGGATGGAGAAAGTACGGCCTCATGTCCATGATGTCTAGGTTAGCACCAAGCTCCCTGATCATTGAGAAGTTTTGTGCAGGTCCATCACACGTCAAAGAGATGGATGATGTTTGCTCTCTCTGTGGCATTCATGCTGTTGATAAGGAAGTAAGCAATGGGGATCTTCCAAGACTGATTGACTGCAACTACCATGAGGACCAATGCTTGTGTTGCCACCACATTTTCTATTTCACCAGCAGCAATGTAGACAACATAGCCATGAATTTGGTCATTTGGTCCATTTCATTCATCATCAATGAGCAAACTGTGTGTTTTCTTTCTTTCTTCTGCTCATCAACATCACATCTTATGACAGTGAAAGAGGCAACAGTAAATCCAGGATCTGCAGAGATGCTAATGTACCATTTTCGTATGGTCTGCGGATAAGGCAAAGCCAAGTGAAGCTTCTCTCTGACATAGTCATAGGCCTTTGGAGAGTAAAAGTGCAGTGTAGCAAATTGCTTCATGGTTTCAGAAAACACTGCCTTATTCTACATTATTTGAAAGATCTCTCTGGGAACGTCATAAAGACTGTCCAGTAGAGAGGCACATTCAGTTGAAATGAGAAGTTTCTTCTGAAGCACAGTTATTACACCTTACAAGGAAGAAACTCTTGCCTTCAGTCTCCTTGTCTGCTGGTTTTTCAATCTCATCTTTGTGTGAGCTGCACGTAGATTTTCCTCCAGTGCAGAACCTTTCCTTTTCAGAGTTCTGAGATAATGTAGCAGTGATCACTTGGAGAGCAGCTAGGCAGCTGTGTCGGCATGTTGTTGTGTGAGTGATCCGATGCTGAGTCTGCCTGTTGTCCACACTGAACGCTACTACACACACCAACATTGTCACACACATGCACTATCTGAGCAATGTCATCATGCATGACATCTTGAGCAAAGGCTTGTTCAGATGTGTCTTCCATCATGACGTTGCTCTGATCGGCAGCAGGACTGTTGGCACTACTCCCATTGTCTACATATGCAACCTCCTCAATGCTATTTCACTTACCTCCTTATTCATACTTACCTCATTGATGCTTTCTCCTCTTAGCTGTTCTTCTTTGCCTTTGGAGAAAGAGAAAAGGGTAGGCACAGCAGTTTCCTTCAGACATGTCCTTCCCTGATAACATTTTAAAGAAAACAAACAAATATTATATTATTGCAGAGTAAGTGGCCATAATTCATAAAAGAGGTTTGTGTGTTCAAGTTCTGCAGAAAATCAACTTTGTATTTGAATGTGTTTTTTAACCTAATGTCTGTGTGTAATACCATTACAACTGGAACATTAATGTACAGTTTGCAGTTCATCCACATTAAAATATTTATTGTTACTATGAAAAGATTATTTAACTGTTCTCAATGTGCCACTGTAAATGTGGCCACTGTTAGTGTTGCCACTTTAGAATCATGTGAAGGCTGCTGTCTCCCATTTCATCATAGACAGCATAAGAAAAAAAAATTGCAATTCTCACACTATGAGATAAAGCATTGGGAATTGATTTGGATAAGGTTGCGTATGCGTCGACTGGATAGGATATAGAAAATGAATAGTCAATGGTGCATATGCAATGAGCTGGATTACAGTAACCTTAACCTAACAAGCTACAAGTGTCTGGGATAATTTAAGCCAAGTCATTGTCTTAAATTATGCTAATAGAGCTAACCCTAAAATATGAAATAATACAAAAATGTAACTCGACGAAAAAAATGAAGCATAACATCCTTCGATGCTCTGTTAGTACAATTAACTGCACAGCACACCATGGTATCACTTAGAAAGAACGAGAACCAACACAGCCGAGTGATTCAGCGAGCTGAGGTGTGGTGACGGTGCGAGCTAACCGGGAGTTAACTGCAGCTAGCCTAAACAACCCAAGCTGTCACTCAAGCTGACACTCCCCTTAATTATGCATAAAAGTACTACCAGCCTCAAGCGGCCATTCAACGAATTGCAGTTCGGGCACTTCTGCATTGGCTTCATTTTTCAGCACCAAGTGTTGCCCCTTGGTCTAGCCCCTCTCAAGAGCCTCTTGACAAGGGGAAGACTAAACACCGCCCCACCGTCACAACCAATGTGGCCAGCGGAAACGGCCGCCGCATAGACCTTAATTGAGGAGAAAGCCAAACTAAACACGTCCCCCTCACACAGAGAAGGGGTAATGCCAATGCATCTGCACCACTTAGAGAAAGCACCCCACTTCGCCACATAAGGGAAGAAGTGGAAGGCGCACTGTCACTCTGAATAGTATTGATAACTGCAGCGGGAAGATCCCTTCCCTGCAAAATCAACCTTTCAGGAGCCAAACCAACAACCGTCCCCAGAGATAGGGCGGGTGTTGAACCGATTTGTGAGCCTGTGACAGCGCGTCTAGACTGTGAATGTCAATCTCAATTCCAACGTAATGCCGGGAAACCACTGAATGACAGGGAGAATAGGCTAAAGCGATGAGCAACGTTACAAACCATGACAGCTCTGAGTAGCAAGCTTATTCTCACATTGTGTGAGGAGTTAAGAGCTGCGCTCCCGACTCCAACACAGAGTGGCCAATAGATCCCTTGGACATGTCCAGCATGTAAAAGCGGACAAAGGGGCTGGGAGAAGACGATGACACCACGGTGTAAATGTCTTCCATTGAGACGCCTCTGAGCACAGCCGTACACACGGCTACACTCCGAATAGAGTGGGCTCTAACCCCCAAAGGAGGAGGCAACCCCTGCTGGGTGTAGGCCAAACAAATAACCTCACGCAACCAGCGAGACAGCTGCTGCTTGGAGAGAGCGTAGCCCATGCAGTGTCAATATAACACACAAACAGCTGAAGTGTGGACCTGAACACTGCAGAGCGTTGCACGTACATGCTGATTTCAAGGGAAATATGTGAAGAAATCAGAATGCAAAACAGATATTTGTGTTTGTCTTATTTTGCATTTAATAAGCTGTGTATGAAGTAGGGCTGCCAGCTGATGTTTAAAGAGAGTCGCAGAAAAGCCATTATTAATTGACTTATTTAACCTGCATGTGATTTTTTCCATCTATGCATTTTTTGTTAGCAAAGCATATTTATTGTTGTTTATGCGTTCTTTAGTAATCTGAGGATACATTATTAAACATTAATTTATTCTTTCCGTGGCACAATTGGTCCTCCATACTGGTGGAATCATGATAACAAAAGTGAAAAGAAGAGAGCGTCAGGGAGGAAGAATGGCATAAACCATGAGCTTAAAGAGACTTGAGTACAGGTGAACCATATCACCTGAAGACCTGAAGATTTACCTGCATGTAAACCTCTGTCCTTAAAGCAGAATTTAGATGACTAAACAAGTAAACAATGGTTGCTCATAGTGTTCAAACATACGCAAATACTGTGGAACGAGAGTCAACCTGTGGAATGAAGGGATGGAACTAGTTAATCTCTGTCTGACTATTTAAGGATGGTGTGAGATGAAGTGGTGCAGAGCACATTTTGTTTATGTTGTCAGGAGGAACAAACTTTATCATCGGAGAGGAGGTCAGATCACACGCCTTTGAATCTGGAGAACAATCATGAAGACTACATTTACCAGCCCCTGATTCTCTTCTTCATTCTCACGCTTGCCATCAGCCAACTGCCTCATGTAGAGGCCTGTCTGCTATGGAGAAAATTATTTTGCGGAAAGAAGGAAAGAAACTGGGAGGACGCCCAGAGCAGATGCACCACTAAAGCTGGATTGAATTATGGCCATTTAGCCACGATGAGAAGAGGATCGGATGTACAAGAGATATCTAATAAGTGTGGGTCTACGAAAGCACGCTGGGTTGGTGTTCATAGGGATGAGAATAACCTAAAGGAATGGAGGTGGGTTGATGGCCTGCAATACAACCTCAGTAACTGGCGTGATGGACAGCCTGACAATGAGATGCAGCATTGTGCCAGCACAGAAAATGAACTTTTGGACGATAGACATTGTCACGTGACACTGCACTTTGTTTGTCAAACGGACAACCTGGTTTTAGTTAAGGAGAACAAAACATGGGAGGAGGCTATTCAACACTGCAGAGCTCTTCACATGGGATTGACAACATTCAAAGATAATTCGACTATGTCTGATATCCTCAGTTTTCACGCTGAAGATGAATTTGCTTATGCCCAGGTTGTTGCCCGTCAGGCCCAGACAGATGAGGTGTGGATTGGCCTGCGTTGGCTGGCTGGCCGGTGGCTG
Source organism: Coryphaenoides rupestris (assembly GCA_002895965.2). Taxonomy (NCBI): domain Eukaryota; kingdom Metazoa; phylum Chordata; class Actinopteri; order Gadiformes; family Macrouridae; genus Coryphaenoides; species Coryphaenoides rupestris. Next base: position 13,258 of record PIJE02003894.1, read on the forward strand.
TGGATGGATGGGAAACCAGATGATGAGATGGCTGTATGCCCTGCCAATGGGATGAACTGTGGGACTCTGTCTGAGAGAGGCAAGCAAGCTAGCAACTGTCTTGAGAGGAGGAACTTCTTCTGCTACCAACGATAAAATTCTGGAACTATTGACACAGACGTAGATATAGATACATAGATACTACTATCGATGCATAGATAGTCATAGATATTCATTAAAAATTGTGTTCTATTGCCATTATATATTCTCTTGGATTTCCATCATAATAGTTGACTCAACTACAGTTTTTTCTCATTTTGATTATTTTGATTACTACTGTATTGATGTTCTCATGTACTCATTTAACTGTACTTGGAGGCAATCTGTTCACACTTATGTATAGACACCTGATGAATTTTGATTGAATAAATAAACATATTTAACTTCTTCACTCGATTGACATTGTATGTCATGTGTTGTGTCAATTATCACGATGCAGCACAAACATTTAACAAATAGGTTTGAGGTGGTTTTTTGACTAAAGTATTACCGTTACTAAACCACGAATTTCTTCAATTTCATTAATTGACAATATTTTTATAAATGTCATGGAGAACACGTGGGCATGTTAAAAGTGTGCTGTAATAAATGACATAAGCAACCGTTTACCTGTATTCACAATATATGATTGCCAAATAAAGAGAAAGAAGGAGCACAATTGCAGTAGATATATAAATGACGAAGCAATAAATAAGCTCAGGAATGATGAAGGAAGAGTGGAAAGGCCATCGTAAAAACACACCAGCAAGCCAGCGCCCAACAACATCTACACTCAGTAAGCAACCGGCCTCCAGCATCCATATTTGGAGAAGAATCTGACTGGTGAGTCTGTTTCTAACTTTGTAGAACAGTTAGTCCCATGATTGTCAACATTACTCATATGCACATACAACTGTATAATTAATATGAATTGTAATGTCAAACACGTCAGCAAATGATCATTGGTAATCATGCCTAACCCCGACAACCACGTCAATCCCAGGAATTTGCCACCCCCATTTCACAACCCCCCCCCCCCCCCCTCATCCCACAATATGCTTATGTGAAACTACCACTGATAAAGTCTCAAGTCCAACTACAGTGATTGCTCACAGAGCTAGAAGCTGTTGGCGGTGGATGATCATGTCCGTCACACAGGATTTGTATTTTGACTCAATGTACAGTTTGCAGTTCATCCACATTAAAATATTTATTGTTACTATGAAAAGATTATTTAACTGTTCTCAATGTGCCACTGTAAATGTGGCCACTGTTAGTGTTGCCATTTCCATTTCATTTGAGGGTATGTGGCGAGGGGTGCTTCACCATGTCTGTGGCGTGCATCAATGGGCCCTCGGAACATCAACCACTGGATGCAGTGAGAAGTGCCAAAGAGGACATGCTTTCTGGTTCCACAGCACATGAGGCTCTCTCCAAAATCGTCCTAAACAGATGCTGGCTGAAGGATGTTGAAGTTTCTGAGATTTATGGTAAAATAACTTTTTGACATTTTTGACGTGCATCTCTAATTGAATAAATATAATCAATAAAATGCCTCTATATGAACAGGTTTTATACAGCATATGTCTAAAGTAATATAGATTTTTGAAAATGTCTTGATTTTTCAAATTGTCTCTTTGCAATACAGGTCAACTTCTGATCTTGAGTCCTTCCAGAATCATCTGCTGATGTATGCCGGCAAGTGGTTCGCCTTCTCTCCTCCAGTGTATCATGCACGGACCCTCCTCGCTGCACTAGATTACAACCACCACAACCACCGGCCAGTGTACGTCAACCAGAAAGGAGAAGTTGTGTAAGTCACCTTTTAGAAAAATATATTTTATCACTTGGTTGACTGCAAAATACCACGTAGTACATAGCAACTGTCAACTAATGTTGCACTTGTTGTCTTTCAGATAAAAGAGGATCTATAGCAAAAAGTCCAAATGTCCAAATGTTATTTTGGGGAAACGTTTGAACGCTAGAGGAGGACTCCCCAGAAATAGAAGTCTCAGGCCAGATGACCCACGGGCTCTTGCTCTTCTTCCTGGAGTTATGCCCCCACCAACAGCAGAACTGGCACAGGCACAAATCCACAGAGGACAGGTACTGTATTCCGACCACCTGCCTACAGTCAGATCTGATCTATCACAGAGGCACTTTTATGATTCATGCAACAAAAGAGAAAGAAGGCCTCCTAATCTTTCCCTGAAATTACAGATCGATTATATGCCAATGCAAATGTATCTCATTGAATGTCATATGCCTGGTTTTAGATTACTGTTTTAATGACACCCATTCATAGTTTTTAGATTTATGCCGATGTATATCCATGTTATGAATTAATCTGTCATACAGGACTGGAGACTGGGTTGGGGAAACACTTGTTCTAATTCTTTCTTTTTTCTCCCCATAAAGGACATGTCTTCAGCTAAATGAACACTGGGTGCAAAGAAAGACAAATAAACTGTTATTATAGAAAAAGAACGCCGATTGTGAGCCAGGCCTTCTCGTCCAACATCAGTGCCTGACCTCACAAATGCTCGTTTGGCTGAATGGGCTGAAGTTCCCACAGACACACTCCAAAATCTTGTGGAAAGCCTTCCCAGAAGAGTGGCAGCTGTCATAGCTGCAAAGGGGGTCCAACTCCATATTAAATGCCCATGGTTTTAGATGGGATGTCCAACAAGCTCACACAACAGAGGCAGGACATTTCTATAATAACAGTTTATATGTATTTCTTTGCACCCAGTGTTCATGTTAGCTGAAGACAGTTATAATAATAGATATGGTTGGCTCTACTGCTTGGCAATATTATTAGAAATCGAAACATCAATTTCCATAATTATGCAGGATTGATACCCCAACTATACAGCATATCTCTTTAAGTTTGAATGATTACAGTTCGATCAATGATTTGAACTGTGTGCATCTCTGACATAAGTCTTGTGGATGACTCAGTACTTCTTACAGCTAAGACAAAACTGAGATCCTATTTACTGGAGCAAAATAGAGAAAAACTGTCTGACCACTTGTTATGCCCCTCTGCACCCCCATCAACCCGGCCGTGGGCAGTGCTGTGGTTGAGGGGTGGCAGTAGTATTCGGCTTCATTATTACCCTAATGGACTTCACCTGGTGCCAGGTGAAATTATTTATCTCCAGCAGGCTATTGTAATTCCCTTCTGATGTGTCAAAGAAAGCTATCCCTCAGTTACAGCTCGTCAGAAGGCAGCAGTACATGTTTCTGGACGAATTAGTCCAATCCTAAAATCTTTACATTGGTACCTGTCTCTCACAGAAATTATGGTAAAATTATTTTATGGTTTCAATCAAACTGAATGATTTGCCACGTCTTATCTTGTGGTACGACAATATTGTGCCTGCAGGTCCTTAATCTCCGACCTCAAACCCTTCTGATTTCCTGAGGCAAACTAAGATGGCACAGAGAGGCAGCCTTGTTATACTACGTCCCAAACTCTGGAAGCTGCCTGAAGTCCTTAGGGCGCTCTAATCGCCTGACACTTTCAAACGAAATCTTACGACACATTTCTTCCCATTGCCTCTGCTAAAGTGGTTTAGCCTAATGTTGTTTTATCTTGTCTTATCCTGCTGTTTTAATTGTACTTTTATTTTACTTTCCTGGTTTTATTTTATCATCATTATCTGTTTTTTTGCTCAGCACTTTGTCCTGCATCTTATGCGTGAATTGTGCAATATAACGTTTATTATTGTATATTATCCACGTGTTCTTCCCCAGTACTCCCAGGTGTAGCTTAACTTCCCATAGGACTGTATATGTTGTGGTGCGCTCCTCCCCGGAGCGCAACACGTCATCACAATCGGGTCGGGAGTCCAGCCCGGACATGCCGGAAACATCCGAGCGAGCGAGACGCGCCCTGCAGAGACAAACGCTGCCTCACCAGGTGCAGCGCATCTAATCAACTCACCTGCAGCGCATCTAATCAAGACCCAGCAGCTATTTCAGCTCTTCCAGAAACGCCGTTCAGAGCTTGAACGTACTGAACCCTCGTGATCCTCCCTCCGTGATCCCCTCGTCGCTCCAGCGTCTCCCTCGCGGGGACATGTCCCCACCAATTAACGGAGCACCCCTCCCCCATCAGAACCGCGAATTAACAGCACCCCCCCCATCAGAACCGCAAATTAACGGAGCACCCCCCCCCATCAGAACCGCGAATTAACGGAGCACCCCCCCATCAGAACCGCGAATTAACGGAGCACCCCCCATCAGAACCGCAAATTAACGGAGCACCCCCCCATCAGAACCGCAAATTAACAGAGCACCCCCCCCAGACAAAAAATAACATGTTTTCAAAGTCATTAGAACTGTAATGGTTTTATTAAGTAAAAGTGGTATCGGTGCATCCCTAGTTTGTACAGATACTCAGTCAACATTTTCGATAGCCATCTTGCAATGTTTACTGACTGATTCCGGACTGATTCCATCGCAGCGCTGACGTCATCTGTTTAGCCCGCCTCTGGCCCGCCTATATCAGATACACCGATGTGATTGGTTGATGTTCGAAACAACGGGCATAGCTAATGAGCATGTTACTCGTTACCAGAGTACTCGCTGAGCAAATTCTAATTGTGCTCTCGCGAGAACTCTGGATTTCCAGGGTATGAAAACCCGCTAAACACGATCAGAACCCGCTAAACACGATCAGAACCCGCTAAACACGATCAAAACCCGCTGAACACGATGTAAACAATCTTGAATCCTCTCTGTCTCCTCCTGCCACTCCTCCTACAACTCTTTTGCGCAACCCCTTCAGAAACCATTGGAATTTCTTCGATCGCACAAACGGTAGGAGTTACGGTAGTTTGAAAAAAGCGAGTAATGGGAGCGCCTGCCCCGTGAACTTACTGATGGCAATGCAACCAATGAGTGCGCCATCCGGGGTCGGGCCCTCGGCTGCACCAATGAACGATTGGCCGCCTCACGTCTGATTTAAATAGCGCGCATGTCAGCCGCTTGGCACCGGACTCTTTCACTCCCGAAACCGTGCGAAGTGGGACGCGCACCGTGACCTGTACTGCCTGAGTATCTGTTTTATATCACAAGTGTTTTAACATTATGGGGATGTTTAAGTAGCGAACTCTGTTTTGCAGTTTTTATTCCCGTCTGCTTACAGTGTGCCTTCTCCGTGCTTTCTTGAGCGCCCTATTGTTAGATCCTATTGGTGAAGGAACAGGAGAGGGTTGCGTTGTGAACATTGTAGGCTACATTGTTTCTTTCTCTTTCTTTTTTTGGATCATATACCCCTAGCATCTGCAGATCGATGGCCATGGCCTGGACTGTGAATAACACTGTATAGTTAGTCCCACTATCAGTTAACTCACGTGTGTTTGATTGCTGGGAATTCCCACCTTGTGTGAGTTGCCTTTGTGTAAGGATCCCCTTTGATAGTGCAGTGCTTTGGAATGTTTGTATTTTGTGCAGTACTCTAGTGTTCATATTGTGTGCAGTGTTTTAGTGTTCATATTGTGTGCAGTGCTTTTTTAGTGTCCGGATTTTATCTAGTTAACTATTTATAGTCGCGACTTTGTATACTTATTTTATTCCATACATGGTACCATGATTTGTTTGTTTTAAAGAGAACCCCCAGATATCTATTAAATATACTACTTTTACAACTTGTGTGGTTTACACCTGTGTGTCACTGAAGTCCCATTCCAGATCATTGGTGTTTTAGCCTATCTTAGCATTCATTACATACATGCTACACATACATTTGTTCATTTTGAGAATGGGTAGCTCACTTTGATTTGCCCTTGTATTCAAAGGGAGACGTGAGTAAGTCAGAATGCAAAACAGATATTTGAGTTTCTTATTTTGCATTTAATAAGCTGTGTATGAGTGTTTATAGAGAAAAGCCATTATAAATTGACCCATTAAACCTGCATTAAATTCATTGTTTTCATGAGACATTTTTAAAATGGCCCTTTTAAAAACATACTTTTCTCCCTCTGTTGGCAAAGCACATTTGATCATTCGTTTTATGCATTCTTCAGTCTTAGGATACATTATTAAACATTATTTGTTTCTTTCCATGGCACAGCAGGTAGAATGGTTGTCAGTCAAGTTTCAAGGTGTCCCTGAGTAAGACCCCTGACTGCTCCCGGCAAGCTGGTTGTTGCCTTGAATGGTTGACTGCCATCGGTGGATAAATGTGCATGAATGGGTGAATGCTTTCGATAAAAGCACTAAAAGATATAAATGCCATCCATTTACAATTGGTCCACCATACTCTGTTGGAATCCTAAAAACTAAAGTGAACAACACAGTGCAGAGAGTGTCAGAGAATCAGAATGACAAAAAACACTTAAATAGACTCGAACACCTGAAGATCCCATCTCTCTCTGCCTCTCGGCCAACCCAGTCGGGCAAAAAGACATTTACATTAGAATTACATAATTTACCTGCATGTAAACCTAAGGCCTTGAAGCCAAATTGAGATGGATTTTTATTCAACGAGTAAACAAAAGTTGCTAATACTGTTAAATTATAAGCAAATACTTTGGAACCAAAGGTGACCTTGTGGAATGAAGGGATGGTACTAGTTTATCTCTGTCTGACTATTTAAGGACGGTACGAGATGAAGTGGTGCAGAGCACATTTTGTTTATGTTGTCAGGAGGAACAAACTATCATCGGAGAGGAGGTCAGATCACACGCCTTTGAATCTGGAGAAGAATCATGAAGACTACATTTACCAAGCGCCTGATTCTCTTCTTCATTGTCACACTTTCCATCAGCCAACCGCCTCATGTGGAGGCCTCTCTGCTACGGAGAAGATTCAAATGGAGAAAAGCGCCAAGGACCTGGGATGAAGGCCAGAGAGTATGCAGCGCTAGAGCTGGATTGAATTATGGCCATTTAGCCATTATGAGAACTGATATGGATAGACAAGAGATATCTAATAAGTGTACGTATACAGGTTATCCATGCTGGGTTGGTGCTCGTAGGGATGAGAAAAACCTAAAAGAATGGAGGTGGGTTGATGGTCAGCAATACAACATCACTAACTGGATGGATGGACAGCCTGACAACTACAATGAGGTGGAGCATTGTGCGGTCGTAAAGAATGGCGAATTGGACGATAAAGATTGTCAAAAACCGGTTGACCAAATTTGTCAAACGGACAACCTGGTTTTAGTGAAGGAGAACAAAACATGGGAGGAGGCTATTAATCACTGCAGGGCTCTTAACCTGCAAACATTCAAAGATTTAACAATGTCTGATGTCCTCAGTTTTCACACCGAAGACGAATTTGCTTATGTCCAGGGTGTTGCGGTCAGGCCCAGACAGATGAGGTGTGGATTGGCCTGCGTTGGCTGGCTGGCCGGTGGCTGTGGATGGATGGGAAACCAGATGATGAGATGGCTGTATGCCCTGCCAATGGGATGAACTGTGGGACTCTGTCTGAGAGAGGCAAGCAAGCTAGCAACTGTCTTGAGAGGAGGAACTTCTTCTGCTACCAACGACCAGCAAAATGGAGTTGAAAATGGGGAACTAGATGAAATTACAGGACTTCTGACAGACAATTCAAATGATCCACCATGAACACAGCTGAGAATGTCTCCTCGATTTTGCTCTTTTAGAATAGATGCATATATAGTCAACTGTATTCTATTGTCATATATTTGCTTGGATTTCCATCATAATAGTTTACTCAATTAGTTTATGTTCATGTTGAGTACTTGTGTATCAATGTTCTCATGTAATCACTTAAGTGTATTTGGATAAAATCTGTTCACTCATGTATAGACACCTGATGCATTTTTATTGTTGAAAACATTTAACTTGTTCACTAGATCATTTGACATGTGTGGAATAAATCAATCTCGGCAGTTATACATACCTGTGTTTGACTATCTGGAGTGGTCAACTCAGCCTATTATTGATGTTCTCATTAACAATGAGTTGCCGCGAGAGAATAATGGGCCAACGCATTCAGACAGAAATACAAGCTTCATTTTTGTGTTGATATTTACATTACACTTGCATAATTGACCTGTATGTAAACCTATGACATTGAAGCAGAGTTTAGATAGCTTTTTCTTAAACAAAGAAACAAAAGTTACCAATACTGTTCAATTATAAGCAAATACTGTGGAACCAAGGGTCACGTCGTGACCGAGGTGAATGTATTGATGGACATTGACGTTTAATGTTTATTGATATTTGTCAAAGTTGCAACCCACATTCATTTGTATAATCACAGGACACACAGATGCTGGATTGTTCCACTGCATCGTCCACCTGTGAACATTAGAACATGCATATTTGTGCTGCCTTTGCAGTTAATTTAGTAATAGAAATAATTGCGATAAAGTATAGGCCTAACAGAGAATCATAAGTTAAGTTAAAAAGTGAATTTAATAAGTTAAAATGTTAAAAGCAATTGATTGATGTGCACTGGTTCATATTGTAGAGCCCCCTTTGCCTGTCAAAAAAAAGGTCACTACGGTTGCTATAGAGTAGGCTGTGTGTAGACGTGTGCAAAAAATGATGAAATGTCCAATGTTTCAAACAAAGTGGTTTATTTACTTACAATCTGTATGTTTCCAATAACAAACTAAAACGTAGGCAATTCCTTTGTGATAAGTCTAAGTCCAATCAGACCAAAAATAAAATGCAGGTTAATTCATTAAATCTAGATCGCACGGTCAAAAACTTGTGTGCTTCTCCCCAAAATAGCAACACCTGTGCCACCAGGTAATGTCTTGATTATATTACCTCGGCTGCTTTGCCCAAATTGACAGCGGCACTGCTACCCCTTGTTACTGCTGGAGCTAGCGCTGGTAGCAGTGCTAAGTGTTGGTGCTAGTGCTGGTGTTACTGCTAGTGCTGGTGTTACTGCTAGTGCTAGTCCTGATGATAAGTTGTTACTGCTGGAGCTAGCGCTGGTAGCAGTGCTAAGTGTTGGTGCTAAGTGTTACTGCTAGTGCTAGTCCTGGGCCACTTTTCCACCAAAGTGAACCGAGAGCTGGTTCTGGGCTGGTGCTAGTGCCAGTTCGGAGCTGGTTCAACTTAAGAACCGGTTTGCTTTTCCACCGGCTAGAGAGCCAACCCGCCCCCACGTCATTACGTCACTGTACGTCTGTATAAGTCTCCGCCTCTCCAAAATCGTCCTAAACAGATGCTGGCTGAAGGATGTTGAAGTTTCTGAGATTTACGGTAAAATAACTTTTGGACATTTTTGACGTGCATCTCTAATTGAATAAATATAATCAATAAAATGCCTCTATATGAACAGGTTTTATACAGCATATGTCTAAAGTAATATAGATTTTTGAAAATGTCTTGATTTTTCAAATTGTCTCTTTGCAATACAGGTCAACTTCTGATCTTGAGTCCTTCCAGAATCATCTGCTGATGTATGCCGGCAAGTGGTTTGCCTTCTCTCCTCCAGTGTATCATGCACGGACCCTCCTCGCTGCACTAGATTACAACCACCACAACCACCGGCCAATGTACGTCAACCAGAAAGGAGAAGTTGTGTAAGTCACCTTTTAGAAAAATATATTTTATCACTTGGTTGACTGCAAAATACCCACGTAGTACATAGCAACTGTCAACTAATGTTGCCACTTGTTGTCTTTCAGATAAAGAGGATCTATAGCAAAAAGTCCAAATGTCCAAATGTTATTTGGGGAAACGTTTGAACGCTAGAGGAGGACTCCCCAGAAATAGAAGTCTCAGGGCCAGATGACCCACGGGCTCTTGCTCTTCTTCCTGGAGTTATGCCCCCACCAACAGCAGAACTGGCACAGGCACCAAATCCCACAGAGGACAGGTACTGTATTCCGGACCACCTGCCTACAGTCAGATCTGATCTATCACAGAAGGCCACTTTTATGATTCATGCAACAAAAGAGAAAGAAGGCCTCCTAATCTTTCCCTGAAATTACAGATCGATTATATGCCAATGCAAATGTATCTCATTGAATGTCATATGCCTGGTTTTAGATTACTGTTTTAATGACACCCATTCATAGTTTTTAGATTTATGCCGATGTATATCCATGTTATGAATTAATCTGTCATACAGGACTGGAGACTGGGTTGGGGAAACACTTGTTCTAATTCTTTCTTTTTTCTCCCCATAAAGGACATGTCTTCAGCTAAATGAACACTGGGTGCAAAGAAAGACAAATAAACTGTTATTATAGAAAAAGAACGCCGATTGTGAGCCAGGCCTTCTCGTCCAACATCAGTGCCTGACCTCACAAATGCTCGTTTGGCTGAATGGGCTGAAGTTCCCACAGACACACTCCAAAATCTTGTGGAAAGCCTTCCCAGAAGAGTGGCAGCTGTCATAGCTGCAAAGGGGGGTCCAACTCCATATTAATGCCCATGGTTTTAGAATGGATGTCCAACAAGCTCAACAACAGAGGCAGGACATTTTCTATAATAACAGTTTATATGTATTTCTTTGCACCCAGTGTTCATTTAGCTGAAGACAGTTATAATAATAGATATGGTTGGCTCTACTGCTTGGCAATATTATTAGAAATCGAAACATCAATTTCCATAATTATGCAGATGATACCCAACTATACAGCATATCTCTTTAAGTTTGAATGATTACAGTTCGATCAATGATTTGACTGTGTGCATCTCTGACATAAGTCTTGTGGATGACTCAGTACTTCTTACAGCTAAGACAAAACTGAGATCCTATTTACTGGAGCAAAATAGAGAAAAACTGTCTGACCACTTGTTATGCCCCTCTGCACCCCCATCAACCCGGCCGTGGCAGTGCTGTGGTTGAGGGGTGGCAGTAGTATTCGGCTTCATTATTACCCTAATGGACTTCACCTGGTGCCAGGTGAAATTATTTTATCTCCAGCAGGCTATTGTAATTCCCTTCTGATGTGTCAAAGAAAGCTATCCCTCAGTTACAGCTCGTTCAGAAGGCAGCAGTACATGTTCTGACGAATTAGTCCAATCCTAAAATCTTTACATTGGTTACCTGTCTCTCACAGAATTTATGTAAAAATTATTTTATTGGTTTTCAAATCACTGAATGGATTTGCCCCGTCTTATCTGTGGTGACGACATATGTGCCTGCTAGGTCCCTTAGATCCTCCGACTCAAACCTTCTGATTGTTCCTGAGGTCAGAACTAAATGGCACAGAGAGGCAGCCTTTGTTAACTACGTCCCAAAACTCTGGAAGTCTGCCTGAAGTCCTTAGGGCGCTCTATCGCCTGACACTTTCAAACGAAATCTTACGACACATTTTCTTCCCATTGCCTTCTGCTAAAGTGGTTTTACCTAATGTTGTTTTATCTTGTCTTATCCTGCTGTTTTAATTGTACTTTATTTTACTTTCCTGGTTTTATTTTATCATCATTATCTGTTTTTTTGCTCAGCACTTTGTCCTGCATCTTATGCGTGAATTGTGCAATATAACGTTTATTATTGTATTATTATCCACGTGTTCTTCCCCAGTACTCCCAGGTGTAGCTTAACTTCCCATAGGACTGTATATGTTGTGGTGCGCTCCTCCCCCGAGCGCAACACGTCATCACAATCGGGTCGGGAGTCCAGCCCGGACATGCCGGAAACATCCGAGCGAGCGAGACGCGCCCTGCAGAGACAAACGCTGCCTCGCCAGGTGCAGCGCATCTAATCAACTCACCTGCAGCGCATCTAATCAAGACCCAGCAGCTATTTCAGCTCTTCCAGAAACGCCGTTCAGAGCTTGAACGTACTGAACCCTGGTGGTCCTCCCTCCGTGATCCCCTCGTCGCTCCAGCGTCTCCCTCGCTCATCGTCCCCAGTGTCTTCCTCGTCTCTCCCTGGATTCCCCTCTCCTCCGCTCATCTCCATGCTCCTCTCCCTGGATTCCCCTCCCTCCGCTCATCTCCATGCTCCTCTCCCTGGATTCCCTCTCCCTCGGACGGACCCCCTCATAACCCCGGGACATTGGACTGCCCTGACTCTCCCTTAAGCCTAACGTTGAGTACCTCGCACGCACCTGTACACACATTGGAGTCGCCATCTACTTTTCGCACTACACGTAGTCAATAGCCACAACTCACCTGTTACACATAGTTTACACACACACATCCCACAAACATAAAGACTTATACACCTTAGTTTTCCCGTGTTTTTGACAATTGATATAATTTAGTATTTGGATAAATAATATCTATATCTATATGTATATACTATTTGCTTTTTTCCTATAATATTAATGATATAATAAATACCCTCTGGGCCTTGTTAAAGCTGCTATGTGTCTGTTCTCCCTTGGTTTGCTACACTGGCTATGTAAGGTCATAACAGTATATACTGTATGCTTTATGTATCTGAATAAAATGTAATCTCTCCGTGTGATGCTGCCTTGTGTCACATTGATTCCTGGGCCTGCTGTTTTGCTGACAAAGCTACCGTGCCAACTCCGACATGGCTCCGATGCTGTAAGCCTAAGATCTGGGATAAGTCCGGCAACAATTTCACCTTCTTTCTCATTAGTTTAGAGCAGGGATGGGCGACTGGCGGCCCGTCCTCATCCAGTGCGGCCCGCGAGTCAATTTCCAAATATCAATAAATTGTTGGTTTCACAGGCGTTGGAAGCAAGCCGTAATTATAGTTGTCTACTGATAGAGGGTGCTCCCTCGAAGGAGCTGCAGCCTGTAGCCAACCAATCTCATTCGAGGAGGGAACAGGTCTCTCAATCATAGGAAGTTTGGAGCCTTTTTGGATGAAGTGAACACAGTTAATGGGAATTTACAGATGCACACTGAGATCTGATGGATGAGCCGCGGGAAGTGCTTGGAGAGGTTTTTTGCGCTGCGCATTGAGCTCCCAGTATTATTGGAGGACAGCATTTGAGCATACAAGTGCTGACTGCAGTAAACTCAGGGATACCGATGTTCTCTGTGACATGACTTCCTTCAGGATATTACTTCACATCTTAATCACCTGAATGTGCAGTTGCAGGGAAGAGGCCAAACTGTGTCCGATCTCTGTGCACACATAAACGCATTTCAACGTAAACTAGCCTTTTTCAAAGAAGCATTTTCATCCGACCATCCTAATTTTGCACACTTTCCCGCCTCTGAAGAGATGTGCAAAGATGTCCCCGAATGCGAAACAAATCACTAACTGGATGGATGGACAGCCTGACAACTACAATGAGGTGGAGCATTGTGCGGTCGTAAAGAATGGCGAATTGGACGATAAAGATTGTCAAAAACCGGTTGACCAAATTTGTCAAACGGACAACCTGGTTTTAGTGAAGGAGAACAAAACATGGGAGGAGGCTATTAATCACTGCAGGGCTCTTAACCTGCAAACATTCAAAGATTTAACAATGTCTGATGTCCTCAGTTTTCACACCGAAGACGAATTTGCTTATGTCCAGGGTGTTGCCGGTCAGGCCCAGACAGATGAGGTGTGGATTGGCCTGCGTTGGCTGGCTGGCCGGTGGCTGTGGATGGATGGGAAACCAGATGATGAGATGGCTGTATGCCCTGCCAATGGGATGAACTGTGGGACTCTGTCTGAGAGAGGCAAGCAAGCTAGCAACTGTCTTGAGAGGAGGAACTTCTTCTGCTACCAACGACCAGCAAAATGGAGTTGAAAATGGGGAACTAGATGAAATTACAGGACTTCTGACAGACAATTCAAATGATCCACCATGAACACAGCTGAGAATGTCTCTTCGATTTTGCTCTTTTAGAATAGATGCATATATAGTCAACTGTATTCTATTGTCATATATTTGCTTGGATTTCCATCATAATAGTTTACTCAATTAGTTTATGTTCATGTTGAGTACTTGTGTATCAATGTTCTCATGTAATCACTTAAGTGTATTTGGATAAAATCTGTTCACTCATGTATAGACACCTGATGCATTTTTATTGTTGAAAACATTTAACTTGTTCACTAGATCATTTGACATGTGTGGAATAAATCAATCTCGGCAGTTATACATACCTGTGTTTGACTATCTGGAGTGGTCAACTCAGCCTATTATTGATGTTCTCATTAACAATGAGTTGCCGCGAGAGAATAATGGGCCAACGCATTCAGACAGAAATACAAGCTTCATTTTTGTGTTGATATTTACATTACACTTGTATAATTGACCTGTATGTAAACCTATGACATTGAAGCAGAGTTTAGATAGCTTTTTCTTAAACAAAGAAACAAAAGTTACCAATACTGTTCAATTATAAGCAAATACTGTGGAACCAAGGGTCACGTCGTGACCGAGGTGAATGTATTGATGGACATTGACGTTTAATGTTTATTGATATTTGTCAAAGTTGCAACCCACATTCATTTGTATAATCACAGGACACACAGATGCTGGATTGTTCCACTGCATCGTCCACCTGTGAACATTAGAACATGCATATGTGTGCTGCCTTTGCAGTTAATTTAGTAATAGAAATAATTGCGATAAAGTATAGGCCTAACAGAGAATCATAAGTTAAGTTAAAAAGTGAATTTAATAAGTTAAAAGCAATTGATTGATGTGCACTGGTTCATATTGTAGAGCCCCCTTTGCCTGTCAAAAAAAAGGTCACTACGGTTGCTATAGAGTAGGCTATGTGTAGACGCTTGCAAAAAATAATGAAATGTCCAATGTTTCAAACAAAGTGGTTTATTTACTTACAATCTGTATGTTTCCAATAACAAACAAAAACGTAGGCAATTCCTTTGTGATAAGTCTAAGTCCAATCAGACCAAAAATAAAATGCAGGTTAATTCATTAAATCTAGATCACACGGTCAAAAACTTGTGTGCTTCTCCCCAAAATAGCAACACCTGTGCCACCAGGTAATGTCTTGATTATATTACCTCGGCTGCTTTGCCCAAATTGACAGCGGCACTGCTCCTCAAGTGGCTCTTATACATATTGTGTGCTGCTGGTCAGGAGGATTCAGTCAAGCCTGTTCAGTTGAGCAGACAAGGAAGAGACAGTGGTCGCTTTATATTGCTGATACATTTATTCTGGATACGCTTCTGCCTTGGAGAACATTTGTCTGCAAGTAATGTGTGTAAATAATGTTCAAACACTTGTGTTCAGGAATATGTATGAATATTGTGTGCTAAAAACATGCTCTGCTAGCTAGCATTAGCAGCAGTAGCTAGCTCTGTGACTTGTAGCTGTTGTGGTTGAGTTATCATACAATAGTCATTACTTTATACTTTGTATAACATACTTTGTGGATTTGCATGTGTGTATAGCGCTTAGCTTTACATGCATATGTTAATGCTTGTGAAGTGATGCATGTTTTTATCTCCAATGTTAGTTTTACAAATAAAGAATTAAGCCTTCAGTGAAGAACAAGAAAAAAGTCAAGCCTTGTGTTTCTTGGAGGACTTTCATATGTTAACTGGCTGTCTGGCTTTGCACTAGAGCAGCGGTTCCCAAACTTTTTGGACTCAAGGCCCACTTGAAAATCTCAAAAGTATTCGCGGCCCACACAGGCATTTTACGCACGCGTACAATGCCATCAGTAAAAAACCGGCTGTGGCGATCAACGGATGTAGGCCCATGAGTTCCTATCTATCGGTATCACACTGATGCATTTTAGAAGGTTTTGTTTGTTGTCAATATCGACCATTTGTTTGTGAAAAAAAAATTAAATAAACTTCAATAAAAAAATAAATGTCCCCATGATTTGGCGGCCCACTTGCAATACCCTCACGGCCCATAGTTTGGGAATCGCTGCACTAGAGAACACACTGCAAGGGCAGTACAACATTCATGTACAACACCATAGTGGATAAATGAAGCGCATAACAGTGACAATGAGCAAAGTAAACATAATACAGAAGTATCATCACAGACCACAACGGCTTAGCTTTGCCTGTGTTCTCCTCCTTGTGTCCACACACATCTATTCCTACCACAGGTCAACCACAGAATGAGGAACTTATATAAGGCGTATTAGGCCAAAAGGGTTAATTGGGCCAAACCCATTAAGAAAGGGTTAAAAACTATACAGAAAAACTATAGTAAATAGAAACATAACATTTCCTGAAACAATATTTACAATAATAATTTATATATATACATTTACATCCCAAATCTAAATATCCTAATAATACCAATCACCAACGTGAATAAATAGCATACAATACATAGAAACAATAATTACAGAACACCCCCCTAACCTAATTGCCTACTATTACGGCCCCCCCGAACGTATATTTTGAAACTGGCTTGCCCGGCAACCAACCCATATACTTTATAGATACTTTATAATTTTTTCAGAATTCAACATGAAATGACTCACAAAAAGTACTTTTTACATTAACATGTTTTTACTTTTTAATGACACTGTTCTATTTTGCTACTGACACAAACTCGTAGGGCTGGATATCATTCATCATTCATTCATCAGGCTCCAAAGTGTGATAAAGAAGGAATTGTATTTATTTACGACGAGAAGATTCCTGTTGGAAAAAAGGGATATTTGCTCATCAGAGATTCGTCCGGAAGTCCTGACCTGATCCCCCCCCCCACCTGGCGGCCCCGCCTCCTACCCTTCCCTCCACAGAGAGGAGCTTCCGGGCCTTGGCCAGGTAGAACAGGGGTCCGATGAAGAGTGAGGGGCTGAGGATCACCTCCAGGACGGTGCACCGCATTCATGTTCATCACCAGCGGGATGAAGAGCAGCATGGGTGCATAGGAGACCACCGAGGGCAGCATGACCGCCAGCACGTTGCACAGGGCCCGCCTCTGTAGGAGCGTCGCCAGTGGTAGCGAGGAGAGGGGTGTGTGTGCTTACGTGTGTGTGTGTGTGTGTGTGTGTGTGTGTGTGTGGTGTGTGTGTATGTGTGTGTGTGTTGTGTATGTCAGGGGTTCTTAAACGTTTTGGGGCCAGGGACCCCTACAGGGGAGATCATTTTCCAAGGACCCCCTCATAATCCTAACACTGGCATATGCTTACTACCATTGTACTCTTAGATGCCATTGGAACTATTTGTATTCTAAAACTTTTCAACCTAAATATTTCAGAACTGTTTCATAATAATAAACAACAAATTTCTATTTGAAATGTTAATACCACCATACTTTTAAACAGAGGGTCATTTTATTCAAATTGCGTTTGACGTGTCACACATGATGTGTCACAATCATATCAGAGTTTCTGTTGGCCCAAAGCTAACAGGGGTGGGAGTAATGGACTCAATATGCTTGTTTTATTGGCGCAAATGGTCCCCGTCTGTAGATTTGTTTTAACGATACAGTAGGACTTGCAGGACTACTGATTTTTTTCAAGTCGACCTTTCTATCCATCCATCCATCCATCCATTCTTGTCCGCTTATCTGGGGCCGGGTCGCGGTGGCAGTGGGCTAAGCAGGGCCCCCCAGGCTTCCTTCTCCCCAGCCACACTCTCTAGTTCCTCCTGGGGATCCCGAGGTGTTCCCAGGCCAGACGAGATATATAATCCCTCCAGCGGGTTCTGGGTCTGCCCCGGGATCTCCTCCCAGTTGGACGTGCCCGGAAAACCTCCAAAGAAAGGCGCCCGGTGGGCATCGTAATCAGATGCCCGAACCATCTCAGCTGACTCCTTTCAATGTGGAGGAGCAGCGGCTCTACTCCGAGCTAATTCCGGATGTCTGAGCTCCTCACCCTATCTCTAAGTCTGTATCCGCGATCTCATTCTTTCGGTCACTACCCAAAGCTCGTGACCATAGGTGAGGGTTGAAACGTAGATGGACCTGTAAATTGAGAGCTTCGCCTTCCGGCTCAGCTCCCTCTTCACCACAACGGACTGGTACAGCACCCGCATTACTGCAGACGCTGCACCAATCCATCCATCTCCCGCTCCATTTTGCCCTCACTCGTGAACAAGACCCCGAGATACTTGAACTCCTTCGCTTGAGGCAGCAACTCATTCCCAACCTGGAGGGAACACTCCACCGTTTTCCGGCAGAGAACCATGGCCTCAGACTTGGAGGTGCTGACTCTCATCCCGACCGCTTCACACTCGCTGTAAACCGGCCCAGTGCATGATGGAGGTCACGGTCTGATGTAGCCAACAGAACCACATCATCTGCAAAGAGCAGAGATGCAATTCTGAGGCCCCAAACCGGACACTCTCCTCACCTCGGCTGTGCCTTGAGTTTCTGTCCATGAAGATCACGAACAGAATCGGTGACAAGGGACAACCTTGGCGGAGTCCAACACCCACTGAGAATGTGCTTGGACTTTGTGCCGAGAATACGGACGCAGCTCGCACTTTGTTCGTACAGGGACCGAATGGCATGTACCAACGGCCCGGTACCCCATACTCCTGTAATACCCCGCCACAGGATTCCCCGGGGGACACTGTCATAGGCCTTCTCCTCCTAAGGTCCCAATGAAGCACATGGTCTCTTAGACGGGATGCGTGCCAAAGCCATGGTTCCCCCACAATCGGAAACCCTGCAATGATGGGCATAAGCCAAGGCGCTTGGGTTCATCCTTGTTTCGGCCCACGGCTACCAGGAACGGAACTGTCCATTAACCATTCATTCTCCCTGTTAACAAGTTGAGATGGTTCGCGGACCTTGAGTCGGCCGGAGAAGCATCCCTTTCCAGGCACCCTCTTGGACCATTAAACTTGCCGAGAACCCTCGACTTTTATAACACCTTTTCGCGGCGCCGGGACGGTTCGGCAGCCTGAGAGGGGCAGTGTGTATACCGATGATTGGGCTACTATATGATTCCCTTTGCCGTTCCCCTTT